>NNCB01000639.1:0-15479 GCA_002317545.1 Scenedesmus quadricauda | reverse complement strand
GCTTCAAGCTCTGCTGCGGGGGGGGGGGGCCGGAGTGCGTGCTGCCACAAGATGCCTCGGAGCAGTATCACGGGGCTGCCCTCCTGCTGCTGCTGCTGCTGCTGCTGCTGCAGCTGCTGCTGCTGCTGCTGCTGCTGCTGTGCAATTACGCTATCACTGAGGCCGACGTCACAACCAAGGCACGAGCAGTATGGGCAGCTGCGTGAGAAACAGAGGCGCTGGCAGGAAATGCAAGCGCCACTGTTGCGGCCCGTTGAGCGCTGCCGCCGCCGCAGCCTGAATCGGGGTGAACGCGCCATAGTCGAGGTACGACTTCACGCGCGTCATTGCCGCGATCAGCCGCTTGTTGCCGACCGCAAAGCCCATGCGCCAGCCGGCCATCGAATAAGTCTTCGACATCGAGGTGAATTCGATCGCGACATCCTTGGTCACGGGCAGGCACCACCTGGCACAAGCCGATGCATGTGCATGCATGCTGCATGCGTAGCCGCTTGCGAGACAAGCAGACGGTGCGTCAACGCAGCTTCAAGCCCATGTCACGACGAATGTATGGAGGTTATCGAGATCAATTATGAAGGAAAAACGTGAGCTGACTCCCTGACGACTTGTAGAGAGGCGAGGGTTTCCATCAACTACCCCGTCCACGGGTTGGGTTCGCGATGTGAGCCGGCTGCGGCGGCGCACGCACCGCAGGCAGCTGCTGATACTGGCATGGGTCGCGGCCGCGTCCAGGCGGGCGGCAGCAAAGCCCTAACGCACCTCTGCGATCGCGCGGACCCGCGCCTCCTCTGGAGACACGCCCGCCCGCGCCATCGCTCCGCCGCCGCCGCCGCCGCCAGCCTTGCCGCCCCCGCCGCCTCCCCGCGCCGCGCCGCTGAAGGACGCAGGCGCTGGCATGACGTCAGCGCGTCCTCGTCGACACCCTCGGGTATCCTGTAAAGGCTGGTGTCGGCGTGGGGGAGCAGGGCACATATTCGGCTTGCGTGCCGTCGATGCGGTGGCCAAGCAGCCAGCCGCCGGTTGTACAGTGCGATTGCATTGCCGCGCCGGCTAAATCACATCGTCCGCAGGCGGTGATGCAGCTGATCGCACAAGTCGACCGCGTCAGAAGCTAGCAATCTGATGGTCGCGTTGCTGAAATGCGTGCGACGACGTTTCTCACTACTTGATCTATCGTCGTAACCCTTTGGAAACAGGATTCATCCTGAATCCACCATCCTGCGGCTTATCGGTCGCTATAACGAACGCGAATTGTTCGTCATCGTCGGGCTGCTCGCGGTGCTGGCGAGCGCGGCGCTGATGCACAGCCTACACCTCTCGACCGCGCTGGGCGCCTTCATCGCCGGGGTGATGCTCGCCGACTCGCCCTACCGGCACGACGAACCGATGCAGCCGTCCGCCTCGATCCATGCCTCCCCTGCCGCACCCCGGGGCGTCAAATATGTGCGTCAGGCCGACGTCTCGATCGCGTTGAAGCGGCCGGGGCAGCGGCGGTTCATGCTGGTGTCGGACCTCGATCCTACGATGGTCATCGCGGCTATGCCACCCAGTGCCGCAAACGCCCGAGGCGCTGACCAGCATCCGCGGCCTCGCGACGATCGTTCCCGCGATGCTGGCGATCGGCGCCGGCCTCTTCATCTATTTCTACCCGCTCGACACCCGCACCCACGCGCGCCGTCGAGCTTCGGTTGGCCTGCTGGGTAGCACGTCAATATCTCTTTCCTACTTCCTTTGCTCCATGATAGGGTACCGGATAGCGTTGTCCCTCTTTTTCATAGATATAATGACTCCCTTCCGTCCTCAATCTTAGCGTCCAAAACAAGGACCCCACCCACGAGCGCCTGCTGCAGTTCAACCGCCTCTGGACGATCACTTTGCACCAGACAGCCTGCTCGTCTTCTCCACGGGCCGCTATCCCAACCTCCTTGCCGATCTATGGGTGCGGCGCTGGGCCGGCGCGATGCGGGCGCATATCACACCGAAGGGGCAGATCTTCGGTCGCGCGCGGTCGCGGCCGCCCTGTTGCTGCGCGGCGGCGCATATGGCTCGGACGATATAACCGCCTGGGCCGGAGCAAGCGGCTCTCTCATAGTCATGGACGGCGCTCTGTTCGCGGCCAATCGGGCAGCGGATTCCTTCGTCGTCGTCAATACCGGCGAGCCCGCATATCCCGCAGCGCGCTGATTTGCGCCGCATCTCGCCCCATGGGGTCGGCCCCTTGCGTGGGCGAGGCGCCTATTATGCCGGCACCCTCCACCCCTTCACCCCCGCCTCACACCCAACACCCACAAGCACTTGAAACCCGCAAGCAGTAGAAGAGGCGCCCCTGTTAACCCCCGACATTCTCATTTGCAGCGTCGGCACGGAGCTCTTCTGCAGGCCGCCAGGTTGGGGGCGCCTCCACATCATGCGCGACCTGATCTGATCCGGTCACATCTGGCTTACCTGCTGTCAGCCGCCAGCCCCAAGCCCGAGGTCGTTTCGGCTCGTCTTGCTGAAGCAGCTGCGCGTTTTCACTCGCCGCCGTGGGTGCGTGCGCAATTACTTGGGGCGATCGGCTTGTTGTTGTCGCTGATTGGGCCCGGTGGTGTGCGGCGTCCAATGCGTACCGCTGCCGGTGGCGGCCCCCTGGTGCCCGATGGCAGCTGGGAAGCTGAGCTGGACAAGGGATGGGACAGGGCGGCGGTGCTCGACATCGTCGCGCGGCGGCCACGCCTGCGCCCGCAGGTGGCATATAATTTGCTTACCGAGGAAGACTTGGGGGATTGTCCGAGCGGTGGCCCGTGCCATGCTGGGCCGGAAGTGCTTGCTCCTGCCGACTGGCGGCCTCGGCTGCTCTCATGCTTGCGCACCTCGGCCTGGGCCCAGGCTGCTGGCTGCAGGGTCTCGGGCCCCACGCCCTCAGCGAGCGCCTCCGGCCGCCGCAGGCCCTGCCGCCGCCCCGCGCACGCACGCAGCTCAACCCTCCCCCCCCCCAAACACAACACACACACACACACACACACACCTCACGCACGCAGCCGAACGGTGAGCAGCGTGCGCCACAAGCTGTCGTTCCACCTGGAGGCTGGCAACGTGGGCGAGGTGGGTCCAGCCCTCACTGGCGCCGTGCCGTCGCGGCATTACTAACAGTACTGATTTCGCCATCTTTCTCATAGTTCCTTATAGATGAAAGGTTGTACAAAAAGCCCACGGACCCTCCGTGAGTGAGGTTTTGTGGGTTAAGGGAATGGCGAAATGACAGTTTTCCCGTTGGGGGAAGTGGGTTCCCTCACGGCGCCCGTCGACGGGCCGCCCTTGCGTGTCTCGCCGAGCGCTCTCACGGCGCTGCGCAGCTGGAGTACTGCGAAACCTGTGTGCATGTCCACACTCACACCACACAGCACACAGTCACGATACAAACTCTATCTCCTCCAGGAGGATGCGGCCATGCTGCTGGAGGGCCTGCGGCTGACTGGCGGCGACCGGGCTGGTGGACATCGACCTCGGTGGTTACTCTGGCGGCATCGACGTGGACATGCTGGCACAGGTGGGTCTGCCTGCTCATCTTCTGCTCAATGTTCTGGATCATCATTGCATTGATGTTTAACACACCTTAACATGGTGAATGATGCGACTGGGAAGCGACCGTGAAGGCGGAGTTTCCAGCGACACGCGGGCGGTCTTCAGCTCCTGGTGCGCAACGGCGGCGGCGGGATCCGCTGCTTCGTCACACGTCGTCAGTGATCAGGCCGGCCCACTGGGCGCGGCCTCTGCTGTCAGGCCCACAGGCTGCGTGCGGGCAGCTTAGCGCACCGATCTCGACCGCTAATCATGCCCAATCGACGACCGAGCACTTCTGACCTGCCAACCAACGCTGTGCAGGGCGACGGGCACGGGCAAGGCGGTTGCTTCTCGCCCAGCGCGCGACCCGAACGCTGGGCGCCCAGCGGCGTCCAGGCGGGGCGCGCGGCCAAGCTGTGGCTTGCGGGCCGCGGCGAAACGCGACGGCATCGGCGGCAGCGCGCCCGGCGGCCGAGTCCATCTCGAACTGCCCCTCCGATTGATTTGCCGCTGCGCAACATTTTTGCGCGCGACCCCGCCGCCACGCTTGACCGCGCCGAAACGCCCGTCTAAGGCGCCCGCTACCGACCAGACGGCCCCTTCTCTAGAACCGGTCCTTCGGCACTCTGTCGTTGACCAGGTCAACGTGACACGGCAACGACGCCGAGCTGTTCACCGTCCCGGGGGTGCGGGGCTGCGTGGTTGCCAACGCCCACAAAGAGCTCCTCGAGTTCTACCACCAGCAGCAGGTGATACAGCATTTATATATATATGTATATATATACATGTATATATATATACATGTATATATATATGTATATACATATATATAAAATGTATATCAATGTTTTCAGCAACTCAAGCCTTGCTTCTCGTGTCAAGTCCAGCGGGCCAAACTGCGTTTCATACGAATGTAGTCGTTGCGCCAAAGCAAAAACACGAGTTGGGTGGACGAGGTGCGGCATATCTGGTGGTGGGGGCCTGCTACATACGTTGTGATACAAACCTCTCGTCCCCAATGGGCTGTCGACCTGTTTCTACGTGCGCCCAGGAGTGCGGGTCTGGTCGCGCACGCTTCCTACCCACCACCTCCCCACCACCGCCCACACTCCCGTGCAGCGCGCGCATGCGCTCGGTGAAACCCACCGGGACGGTCGACTTGACGATCCCCGATCGTCCTCGCGGCCCAGTTCAGCGCTCGGCGATCACCGAGTCCACCACCCCGTTTGACAGATATCTGGCGCGCAGGCCGCAGCGGCGCTCGCGACGAGCGACGAAATCGGCGCCGTCAGCAGCGGCCGCCCCGAGGCCGCCGACGCGCGCGCGGCTGCCGTCGCGCTCGCGCCGCTGCAGGGGGGCGACACAGGGGCGCTGAGGCGGCAGCGGAGGCGGGCGCAACGCGGGCGACGGCCGAGGGCGGCTTCGTGGCGCTCGGCGGCGGCGCGGCCACGGCAGCAGCAGACGAGCCGTCGCGGCGCGCGGCGGCATAACATGGGCGGACGCAGAAACGGTGCCGGATCGGCCGGGGCTGGTTCCGGAAACATTAGCGATGGAGCTTCGGAGGGTTCGCGCGACAGCGGCGGCGCCCTTTCCTGCACGGCGCTGCTGGGACGGTTGGCGTCAACGGCAGCCGGGATATGCGGAAGGACGGCGAAGCAGCTGCCGTGAAGCTATGCACCTGCATGAGGGGCCCATTGGATATGATTTGACCGCCACCAAGGCGATGCGCTGGTCCTGGACTTCAAGCGACTTGGCGATCGAAGAGAAAAGTACGTCGAGATCAATGGGCTGGATTTCGGCAGATATGCCGCTTCCAGTCCTGCGATTCGTCTGCCCACGCGACCGGATGAAGCGCGGGCGCGAAGGCATCTTCGACCACACGCAGGTCGGTCGCGCGGCCGCCGATTGTCGTGCTTGCTAAGTACTGCTCTACGTCACCAGCGCTGTGCGGGCCATGCCGGCTGCAGGTTTAATACGATCGAAGTGTAAAGCGGGTTGAAGCCCAGCAACTCGCCATGATCTACCGCATCTATTTTTGAAAGCTGCTCCAGTGTGCTTCCCCTGTGACCCTCGGTCTTGTTCAGATTAAAAGCTTTGCCTGGATTCCAGAAAGTGTAGGCAGTGTGAAAGACTAACACTTTGTGCATGTGCGTCGCCGTCGACATCTCGGCCACATGGAGAGGGCCCGATGAACCTGGCGAAGGCTGTCGACAGGTTCAGACGCAGCCTCTCAGGCCGGCACGCGAATCCAGTGCCGCAAGGTAAGCGCGGCGGCTGCCACGTGCTGCAATCGGAGGCTGCGGCACTGAGATGGGGGAGACGGACAGTGGTCCCCGGCGTGGTGCGAACCTATGCATAGACCAAGAAAACCTGAAGGGTATGACAAGGCAAGTTCGGTGCACCAGTCCAGATCAAATCAGTGATAAAGTGACAAAGCTCCCGCAGGGGTGGCACATAGGCAAGACCCAACCGCGCACGACCACCAAAATTTTAACCGACTGAGTCGTGTCGTCCGAAAAGACAAGCGTGATCGGCGATCCATCGGTGATCCCAAGCCGCCGCCATGCTCGCTGGCCTGCCCCGGCATGTGCAAAGCCTCCAGTGTGGCTACCTCCCCGAGACCGGCAGATAAGGTGCCAGTTCCGCAGAAGGCTCGGCACCCCGTCCGATCGAGATCCCGCCCAGGGCATCGAGCACGGACTGACGCGCGTCCTCGATCGTGCCGCCATTGGCTGACCTCAGCATTTCGAGAAAATCCCCGACGCTCCGTGCATGATCCAGCCCGGCGAGACGACATTGACCCGCACCCCCCTTGGGACCGAGCTACCTTCGCCGTCGGTCCCGCGGTCGCAGCGCCGGCGGGGGCGGGGCCGCCGGTGCCAACGCGGGCGGGGCCGGGGCCCCCGGCGCGGGCCGGAGCCGGGCTGCATCGTGTGCGCCTGGCGGTCGGCTGGCCGCTTTGGCCTGAGCGCATGGTGAGGGGGCGGACGAGGCGTTGCAGGGCGGCGACGCGGGTCGGCTGGCTCAGGAGCGTGAGGAGTGCGGGTTTGCGGGGCGCACCCAGGGACCGCATGCGTGAACATTGCTCGCGCTGGTTGAGGCCCGCAACGCGCACACGCACACGCAAGCTGATGCGCGAACCCAAGCACACACACAAGCCATGTACATGCGCATGCGTGCGCATAAACACGCGTGCGCACACTGCACCTCCCCATGCCTGTGACACAGGGAGGATCAGACACAGGGAGGATCAGAATCAGCTCACACCACGCGTGCGGCAGAACAGCACACCGCCTTTCATCGTCATCTTGCCGCCGTTGGCGCGCAGATGCGCCTTGTAATAGCGGCCATCCTCGGGGCTGTAGCCTTCGCCTTTCCAGCCGTCTCCGTGGGGGACGACGTCGGCGCAAAACTGCAGCCCGGTCACTTGACGGCCGCGTTGCCGGACTTGTCGTGCCATGGAAGGCGTCCAGCTGTCCGGCGGCGGCCGGCCGCGAGGGCGGCGGACAGCTGGTCGGCCTCGGCGGGGTTTTTCGACCGGGCCGGCGGCCGGGTGGGGCGCGGCTTGCCCGCCGCTGGCGCCGCGATGGCTATTTCGATTTCGGGTGCCACGGGCTTGGCTTCGGCGCTGCGCGGTGGAACTGCTGTACCAGGGGGATCGGCCGTTGGGCTGCGGATGATCAGGCTGGCTGTGGTGGCAAGGGGGGTTGGGCGGTTGGGGGATGAGATCGGGGTGAGGCGATCCATGGTGGGCGGGGCCGGCGGTGCGTGCGGGGCGATACGGCGCTACGGGTGCTGCAGGTTGGCTGCTGGAGTCCAAGGCGAGCCGACCAGCTTTCAGGGGATGGGCGGGGAAGGCGAGCTGCGGGGGCGCGCGGGCGCTTGATGCGCGGGTCGCTTGCGAAGGGCAGCGCGCGCTCACCTTGGCTGCGCTGGCCATGCAAAGCACGAGCGCACACGTAGGCAAGCGGCCGTGCGGGAGCGCATCATCAGCATCAGCGGCTGGCCGTTGTCGCGCCTGCCGACGGCAGTGGCTGACGCGCGTTGAGCGCCGACGCAACCTAGGCCGAGCAGCGCGAGCTCAGCTGTGGGGCGTGCGGCGAGCGAGGCCTTTGCCGAAACGCACGTCCGGCGCCTGGAAGCAATGCGCAGGATCCTGCGCAGCATCGACCGCAATCCCGATGGAAGCTGGATTGTCGCCGCGGATCATTTGCGAAAGGCAGAGGCATTCGAAAAGCGGATGCTCGCCGACGGGATTAAAGTTGCGAGCTGTATCAACCGGTATGTTTCGTGCGGTGGTCACCAGCAGGCGGTCGCTGCGCCGAAGCTGGGTAGTGCATGAAGGTGCGCGGCGTGGCGTGAACGCCGGCGCGAAATGTGCCCAGTCATGCTCGAACTGCTCGTATTTTGCTTTCAAGCAAATCCAAGGTCATCTTGCGCTGCGGCTTTGGCCTGGTTGGGCGTGCCGCGCAGAGCGCATGCGTCAACCGCCTACGTGGCGAACAATCATCACAATTCAACCAGCCCGCCCATGGCCGGCCCCGTCTGCGTCCCCCCCCCCCCCACCCTCTCCTGGAGAGCATGCCTGAAGTCCCTCGTACCCTTGGTGCCCGCTTCCGGGCGCCCGAGCGCATCAGTGGCCACCCTAGCCCCGTGCCCCATCCCAATCGTGCACCGCAGCTGCCCGTTGCCTGCACGCCTACGCCAAAGCACGACCCGCAGCACAAAAGCTTATGCTGAGATGGCAATCCAAGCAGCTGCAGATATGCGTGCTCTCACGGTCAACCTGTGACGGCCCCAAGTTAGTCAGGATTGCGGTGTCCCAGCAACCCCTGCCCTCGCGCGCACTGCCTTGCGCCGCGCGACCGCGCTGGTGCTTTTCTGTAGTTGCAGGTTGCGGGTTGCTGTCATCATGGCAGCGCGCCGACTGCACACCGAGGGCATCATCCTTGGAGAGCAATTTGCCTTGCTCAGACTTGTGACAGGACATTACCTCTGATGACAAAACCCTTGCATTGCTGCCCTTTATGCACGGCCGACACCTCATTCTACAATCACGGCACAGTTTCACTTTTTCTTTCATATCGGAACCCCACAGTCGTCGAAAATGCCTCACATGGCCGCCCAGCGAGGAATGCCATTGCTATTACGTTCGTTGTCCTGCCAACACAGGCCCTTACAAAGACCACCCACGCCCTTCGCCGAATCAGTGGTGCACCAGCCTGCCGTCATACCACAAAGGGCGCGACGACAGCGGCAGCAACAGCGACCACAGCGGCTACGGCACCGGAAGCGCCGGCAACAGCAGCAGCAGCAGCGGCAGCAGTAGTTCCAGCATCATGGCCGCGACAGTGACTGGTCATACTCTGCTCGGCCGGCTGTCTCGCTGGGTTCGCTCGACCTGCAGGCTTCGGTGCTGGGCACGCCATCGCGCAGCTTCGAGGTTAGCCCCAACCACGCGCAGGACCTAACCTTCACCTTCGATGCGCTGCTGAGCGCAGGCGTGCTGGGTGACTATGCGCGGTGCAGCGTGCATGCTTAAACCAGCACGTGGACCAACATCGATGGCACGTCGCCGGGTGCGACGATCCTGTCGATCGGCGTCCTGTCCGGCACAGTTCCTCCCTGGCGCCCCCGCTGCCTGCTGGCCGTCCGTCTGCTTGGCTGGCATGCCACCAGAACAGCCAGCGCCATTGTGGACGCGACAAGTTTCAAGTGCGGTTTCATGTATCCGGCTTCCGGGCGCAAGGACAGGTGCGCTGGAACAAGGGTATCGAGCGCCGCGCTGGAGTGCCTGGCGCAGCCGTGCACCCATCCAGCAAGGAGGCGGTCGCTGTCGCGTGAGTAACGCAGCGTTGGCAGATGCCCAGGCCGCGTCGGTTGCGTGGCCACGCAGAGCCTGGCTCGCTCCTGCACTCCGGAGACCACGGCATTACGACGCAGTGGATGCATTCGATCCTGACGGCGCGGCTGCAGCTCTGTTCACGCAAGACGCGCAGACCGCACCGGCTCGAACAGCCGATGGTGCCGCTCGAATTCTGCTTCCCCGCTTGACCATCACGGCGCATGACCACCTGCTGCTGGTCTTGCCTCGCCCAGGATGGTGGACCTGCACAACTCGCTGGTCCTGCACCCCGACGATATGAGGATTTTCAGGAGAGCCGTGGCTCTGGACATAAGGGAGCGGCCCCTCAGGGCAGCAGTGCAGCTGCTGGCTCGTGGCTATGCGCTGCGTGCTGTATAGGATCGCTACATATTCTGAGGATCAGCTGCTGCCATTAGCATAGCAACGCGGGACGTAGGCGGCGGGTCGAAGAACGGTCGAATCCCGCGGATCGAGTGGCGGCGGGTAGATGGACCCAATTCTGCGAGTCCCGCCGGGGCTATTGTCATGGACAGCCATTTCCGACGCAACTGCGCTAGATGGCAGCCACATTGCGTATCACAGGTCATATTGTGCCTACCTGGATTATTGAACCTACGTAACCAGCCTGCCAGAAGCGTTGCCTGCAACATTGCCAGCCTTAGCTCTACTTGCACCCCTTCCCTCATGAAACCAACCTGCGTGACCTACACTCCGTGCACCACCCACTCGCTGCACCGCCTGCACCGCCCATGCAAGCCTGCGCAAGCCCGCAAGCCAACGCGCACGGCGCGCGGCACGGCCAGCCAACCGATAGCAGTGGATTCCAAGAGACATGACGCAATCTTGCCCATTGAATCCGATCGCCAGTCAGCGACCAACACGATGAGGCAAAGGGTCTTGTCACTGGAGGTATGTGCGCCTCAAGAACTCCTCCAGAGCATACACGTCCTCGAAGCGTGAGAGCGCCGCCAGGGAGGCGCGCACCGCGCCCGTCGGCAGCTGCACCGGCAGGAGCTTCCCGCCGGGGCCGGGCCGCATGACGGTCAGAAAGTCGACGTAGCCCCCCAGACTGCGCGCCCGCTCCTGTTCGTGTGCGCAAATGTCGGTGCCGGGTGCTGAGCGCGTTACCATCCTGGAGGCGATCGTAGAATTGTAGATAGCCACGATCTGCGCTAAATCTGTATGCTCTGCGTTCCTGTAGCTTAGTCCGGCCGTATTCATGTAGTCCTGTATTTTTATATTGCTTGCACAAAGATACAGGGCATGGCTGAGTTATAGTATCATTTAGGTACAAAAACCAGACCCGGGTGAATCCCGGCGCTGCGGCCCAAACAGGCTACCTTGCTGTCCCCCTCCCTTCACAACTGTGTAGGCGCCTCCCTCCGGCTCTGGTCTGGGCGCCTGTAGCCTGCAGTTGCTCACCTCCTCGGCAAGACATTGCCAGTGGCATCAACAGGTTCGATCTCACCGACGCTGAGCAGCTAACGCCCGCAGTGGTAGCAAATGGCCTTGAGGCCATGTTCTCCGGCAAGCCGGTTTCGGCTCAAAGTATGTCTTTCGCAACCGCCCAGCCAGGCTGCGTTGACCAACATGAGGTTGTCCAATGCACATGGTGGCTTGTGGAGGAGTCCGGGGCGCCGCGTGAATTGTCGCCGTCCCTATATGTGCAGCAGGGCACTCACCCGATACGCAGGTGTCGGCCGGTCCGGCAGGCGTCCGCCAACGCCGCGGGTGCATGAATCGGTCCGACCAGGTGCAGGGGGAACGGCACTTCGGGTTCCGTTCGCATGCTGACGCCAAAAATGACATGAATGACACCCGTCAGAGCGCACACCCTTCATGTTATCGCCACTGACATCACGTTGCCCCCATATGCATGCCAGCATGCAGCTGAGATCACGCTGACTTTTGGGCTCACCCTATGCAAACAAATTGACGGCCGTACAAACCCCGAGCACTTCAGTGCTGAAGTTGATGCAGGTCCACAACGCACAAATCACCCCATGATTGGCGACATTCCTTGCCTCACGGGTCCCACGAACCTGTTGCCCGCCACCAGGCTTCCGTCCGGCCGCATCCTCGACATCACCAATATCCCCGAGTGACAATACGCCGCTCGTCGCCGTGGCCCCGAATATCCGTCAGATCGGGCCGCCGCTCGCATGCCGCAGCGCCGACAGCCGCGGGAACGCCCAGGAGCGCAGCGATCGGTCTGCGCCTCGATCGCCTAGAGGGGGGTGCGTGGTGAGCGTTGGCAGGTCCTGCTCCTGAGCGCGCGGCGCGTGCTGTTTGCTGGACAGGGGTGGCAGTTGTTGGATTTGTTGTGGCGAGGATTTGTGACGGCTGGATTTATCGATTGACGTCCGGGTCACGGAGTTTGGGTTGAAGTGATGGCAGGGTGCTGGGCAATTGTGTGGCGCCGCCTCGTCGCGTTTGTGCAGCCGCTGTCCTCAAAGGCGCGTGCAGCACCCCTCCTTGTCAAGCTGCGGACGAGGCGCTTCCGTGCGACCCGCGCAGCTGTTCCCTGCTGGCGACGAGGCGCGCGCACGTCGCGCGCCCCTGCATGTCACCGACGAGCTGCAGGCACCGCCTTGCCGGCTCGTCCGCGGACCGTTCACGCCCAGCGAGTCCAGGATGGCCTTAACGTCGTCATATTGGGCGTCGCTGTCCGGATGGACGATATCGCGGACATGGGCGATCAGGTCCGCCGTCGTCACTTCCTCCAGCGTCGCGCGGTTCCGCCGACCACCACACGGGGCGGGCGAGGCAGGCAGAGTGACAGGAGGGGCCCTGTTCGTGATAGCGGTCAAGCTACCGTTACGCGCCTGCGCCGCACCTCGGCGCCGGCAGCCGTTGCGCCACGCGTCCTCGGCGGTCGCATCGACGGTGGCGCGCGACCACCAACGACCCGGCGACCTGGAACCGCGGCGGCGGCGGCACCATCGTCACCAACGCCTGGGACAAGGGGGAGGTCATTGGCCGCAGATTCGACTGCGGTCGTGCAGCTTCATGGCGGGTTACACTGCCGCGTCGCACTTGGCAACTGCTGACGCGATGCAACTATGTGATTTGGTCGGTTTTGCTGTTTCCGTGGCAACGGGAGCGGCTGCCGGGAACCTTCGGACCCCGATCGCCGCCCCCGCTTCCTCGACAGTTTGGCACGTAACACGCCATCCCTTCCGTGCATGGCTCATCCTGCGCGCAAGCACAAGCGACCGCAAGCAAGCAGCACTGCTGAGTGCTGCTCAGCCCACGCATTTCCTGCGGAACCTCACCTGTCGGGTAACGAACATCTTGTAAAACGAGATCGTCACGAAATCGGGCTTGGTGCGCGACAGGTCCAGGAGTGCGTCGGCGCGTGGGCAGCGGCGTCCAGCACCACCAGCCAGCGGTGCCCGGGGTTGGAGCGCGCGTGGATCTGTGAGCGGGCCGCGTCCAGCCGGCGGTCGACGTGCAGGGGTCGGTCAAGTGAACACGCCTTCGGGCGGCATCGCCGGGTTCAACCAGGGTAACCCGAACCTCGAACCCGAAGTTGGCAAGAACCTGACCTTCGGTGGGGTTCTCCAGCCGAAGTTCATTCCGGGGCTGAGCCTGTCGGTCGATTACTACCGTATCAAGATCGACAAGGCGATTGCCGGTCTGACCGGTCAGGCGATCATCAACCGCTGCTATGACGACACCGTCGGCATCGACAATCCCTATTGCGCTGCCGTCTTCCGTCGCTCCACCAGCGATCCGTTGACCAACGCGACCGGTAACCGTCCCGCGAGTGCCGCAACGTGTCGGGCCTGCCGATCATCACCCTGCCCGACCTCGGCCCGGCGTTCATCAACCAGCCCTGGCTTGCGAGGAGATGGCAAGGTGGGTTGGTATCTGCTGGTCGATCCTGGCGTCCCTCGTAATACACTCAGCGGCCGGTGTCCAGCCGTTTCTGCAAGTGCAACGGCCCGAACCCCGTCCATCCCCAGGCAGGCCGCAATCGGTTCGGACGCGCGTGCGGCGGCCACCTCAACTCGGATCCGGGCAGTATCACGGCCGGAGGCACGGTACTGGGGATACAAGGTAGAAATTCGTGCAGTGTCGATTCAATGCAGGTGAGGCACAGGTGGGGACTCACGTTGAGCCATGGGCGATGTCAGCCACCCTTCCATGCCGGCTTCGCCACGCAGGCCAGGGGGACCCCTCGATCCCGGGCGTACGCGCCGATTCCCAGCACGCTCTGCGGCCGGATCAGGATGAGCGCAGGGCGGGAGCGTTGTCCCCAGTCGGCGGCGGCCGAGAGGTGGCTTGCTGGCATTCGCGTGTGTCGGGGTTTCGGGTAAGGTCGCATCCGTGAACAGGCGATCGTTGAGTGCGTCTGGTACCCGTGGGATGTTGGAGTTATCGAAGCACTCGATCTGCCGGGGCAGGGCCTTGAGCTGTAGATCCGTTTTGAGCTTGATCAGTACCCGTGCTGTTGGCGGCTGGCGTTGGTGGTACTTTCCATGGAGAGCCCCGCCTCGGCTTGTGGTTCGACCTGAGATAGACAAAGGTGCTTGTCCTCGGCCGCAGCCGTCTGCCATACTCCTCTCGTCCCGCCGCTCCGCCGCCCCTCATCAAACGCGCCGCACGCGCCCACCACAGGGTCATCCGGCCCGTCACCTGTGGCGCCGCCGGGTAACTCAGGGCCGCGTGGGCGGCGGGTGCCTGTTGGGACGCTGCTGGGGAGGGCGGGGGTCCAGGCGATGCCTGCCCGCGACTATGTTAAGCGACTTTGTTACGACCGGATGGCGGTTGGGTTACAAAGCAAATGAAGCAGTACGGCGCACTGGTACACATCGACGAGTGCCATGCTACCGGTTTCCTCGGCGCCACCGGGCGCGGCTCGGCGGAAGTCAAGGGCGTGCTGGATCGCATCGACATCATCACCGGCACCCTGGGCAAGGCCATGGGCGGCGCATTGGGCGGCTTCACCACGGCGGGCGCCGAGGTGATCGAGCTGTTGCGCCAGCGCTCGCGCCCGTATCTCTTCTCCAATTCCCTGCCTCCACACGTGGTGGCCGATCCACTGCCTTTGCTCTGACTGCGCGCAATCCAACCACAATGGGCAGCAAGCTTGCATGTGCTGCGCCCCAATCAACTCCAACCATCGCCCAAACGCCCCCAGCCATCCCCAACCAACCCCAACCAACCCCTACCATACCCCTCCACCTCAACCGATCCCAATTAATCCCAACCACCGACCCCTGCCGGCTACACCCACCCAAAGTGACCCCAACCAACCCTGTACAACATCCATCGACCGAAATAACCCACTGGGGCCAGTCAACCCCATACGGCACCAAGTGACGTCTACTCAGGTGATACGGACGCCGCATTTGCAGATCCGGCAGGTGAACATCACCCATGACCGCGCCGATGTCGATGAAGTCGTCAGCACCGCGCCCGCGCGCGCTCCACATTGCAGCTGCTCGCGGTCAAATATTTCGGCGTCGATGCGCTTGTGGCGGGTCGCGAACCCGCCGAGAGCACTGGGTGTCTTCGCGGCGATGCGCGCAAATGCAGTTGTTTTTGTTTTTATGTGCTCAAGTAGGATGAGCGTTTGTGTTTTGCGCCGGAGTGTTTTGTTAGATGTAAGGAGTAGCCTTTGTGGCTGAAACCGCGACATATCGACCCAACATTTGCGACATTCACGGCTGCTGTTGCGCACTCATTTCCAACTTATGTGGGCCACGTGCGGGTGCCGCACGAACCACCGCGCCGCTTCGGCCGCGCGCGCCGCGGGGCTTGTCGGCCGGGCTCGTATGTTGAATCCTGGTGCAAATTGCGCGCGCCGATCTGGTCGCGCGGTGATATAGCTCTCCAGTGCATAAGGCGCGTTGAAGATCCCCGCACAGCCGCACGACGCCTCCGCCTCGTTGGTGTCCAGCCAGCCGCTGGATGAAAGGGGGGGGGCGTGCACTGGGGTAGCACAGCAGGTGCGCGGAGGATGGAGCAGCTGGAAGGAGGCGATGGGTGAGTTCGGTCGTGTATCTTCTGTGTGTGCTGTTGTGTGGCTTGGTGTTATGTGGGTGCCGGGGTGTTGTGTGTG
>NNCB01000638.1:0-15490 GCA_002317545.1 Scenedesmus quadricauda | reverse complement strand
CTTCCCGCGGGAAGGTGATCGATGAAGGCGTTGTGCCTTGGCGGCGGCGGGCGGGGCCGCTTGGGGCCAGCTGGCGCCTTGGGCTGCGCCCGCTGCTTTGGTGCGCGTCACCGCGTTGGGCGGCGACGCGGCTTAGGAGCGGCTGGGTGGGGGCATCGCCGTCGCCGCTGCCATCCTTCTTGCCTTGGGGGCTGCAGAATGGGTAGGGGTGGGGGACAAATGATCGGAGTGTTGCGCGAGGTGCGTGACCGCGGCGGGGCGTTCATGCCGCAACCCCTGCGCAATAGTTTCCCAGCGTCAGCCATGCAGCGGCATACGCCCCTGTTGCGCGCACCACCACCAAACAGCGCCATCCCCGTACTCCCATAACCTACACCGGCACTGAATCAGGAAAGCCGCTCCAGCTTCCCTGCAACCCGACTTCTTGCGTGGCAGCGCCGCAGGCGCTGCCCGAGGATGTGCCGGTGCCGTGTCGCAGGGCGCATTCAGGGCTCCTCCTGCCCCTGCGCAGCTACTGTTCTCCACGCTCTCTCCATGGCCGTCAGCCTGCCCCTCCTCCTGCTCCTGGCCTGTGGGCGCCTCCTCGGCCAAGGTGGGTTCGTCTCTGACCATCGACTCGGGGGCGTCGGCGGCGGGGCCGCCTGCGGCAGGGGCGCCAGTGGCGGTGCGGGTGCGGCCGCCTCGGCGATGGCGTCGGAGGCTTCTTGATGCTGGCGGGCCGCGCAGCAGCAGCCGCCGTGGCGATAACCGGGGCCGTAGCGAGAGCCGGCTGCAAGGCGTTGCTGCCGCTGCCGGTGGCGGCGTTGTTGTTGCGACCTTGGCGACGGTCAGGGCCTTGCGCTTCATGGCGATGGCGGGCTTGACGCGGCGGATGCAGTGGCGATGGCGGGGGCGGCCGGGGCTGCGTTTGGGCCGCGGGCGGCATGACCTGCGCCAAGGGGTGCCAGGCTATCGGCGTGGGTCGCGATGGGAGCAGACGTCTGTTTGCAGCCACCAGCTTACGGTATAGCTGCGCTGCAGCTGGCACGCATCATCGCCATGCAGCATGCTGAGAGTGCAACAGAGGTGGCATGGTCGTAGCTGTGCTTCGTGTGAGACTTGAGCATGCCCGCAGCTCTGCTTGTTGCAACCCCTGGTAACCCATGCACATCGTCTGCCAACCCACGGCGACCGCCGCTTTTCCCTCTCACGATATCGTTCTCTTTGTTGTCCTGCAGGGCCGCTTCCGTCAGAACTGCGGCAAGGCCTCGGCTTCGGCCGTCGGCTCCGCCGACCTGGCCCGGTCGACGCGACCGTGGAGCCGCCGCTGTTGTTGGCGCAACAGGGCGTCGCCGTCGTTGGCCCTCCCGCCGCCGATCGTCTGCCTCGATGTCTGCGAGCTGGCAGGTACGTGGCGCAAAGGATCGGCGAGGATTTCGGGCGACGGGCACGGCACGGGGATCGAGATCGGCGAGAGCCTGCTGCTCGCCGCGGCGTTGCTGCTGGCGCATATGGCATCTAGTAAATCACTCTGGGCATTGCATGCACCCTAGCTGGTCAAACATGGCGTTGTAATCGTGGATTGCTTCGTCAAACTCTTAGCGCTCAAATCCATGGCGGCAGGCTCAAAAGTTTCGTCCACTGCATCAAGCACATGCTCCGAGCTGGACACAAAGAGAAGATCGGTTCGAATATTCAGCGGCTTATGGCTGCTTCTGCCTATAGCCGTAAAGGTTTGATGTCAGCTTGGAACGCGGCGATGACGCACCTCGGATCCTGGCCTGCGTGCTGGTATGCCATGCCCTTCTCCAGTCCTTCCGCAGTGAATCAGCTCAAATTAATCGTATCATTAACAATGCCCTAGCGACCATCCGTGTCTCTGAGCTCTCGCGAACAGAGCCTACGTGATCTGGTTTTTGTGCAGGAACTGGTGCTTAATGCCGTCAGCATTCGAAGCTACAGATGATTCAAACGATTGCACGTGGGTACTTTTAACGTTAAAGAGGAAGGCAAACCCGGCAACTTGCACCTCCCGCCCGCTCGGCGTCGAAACTCGAAACTCATCACTGGGGAACGGCACCTGATGGGCATTACGCGGTAATTGACATCAGGATTCAGGCCACTGCTTCAGCTGCCTCCCGCGGCTGTGCACTGATCGGCGCTCGCCTCGCTGGTCGCAAACAGCCCGGCCGAGGTCCAACACACCCCCCATGTCTGCATGCGCTCCAGTGGCCTGGTCGTAGTGGCTGTAGGCAACGCGATCACCATCAAACACAAAGATGCCGCCCTGCTGCAGCGCCTGATCCAGCTTTGGAGGCTGCCAGGGCTTCCAGCGTGGCTAGCAGCTCTCGAGGTCGGCCATGCCGCCCTGCTTCTGGCCGCGCTTGAGCAGCGCCATGGGCGTCTGCGGAATGCCATAGAAGAAGTACATAAGACAGCGCATGCATGCCATATGTGAAGTGGCCGGATGCGCCTGCAAGGTGCTGAAGGATGCAAGGCCTTCAAAGCACCTCAAAGAGATTCTCAGTGCCCGCCGCCCCAGCCATCAACATCTCCAACACACCCACCGCAAGCACAACAAGCGGCCGACCCCTCGACCAGCCACAGCTCACTCATAAGTGGCGCCGTCCGGGTCGGCCAGCAGACGTCTGAGGGGAAGCCTGTCCCATGGCAGAGTTGTGGACCGCTCCAGGGTGCCAACTAGACAAGCCAGGGGGGGTTGACACGGGAAGGGGTCGAAACTGTCCGCATGATTCAAAGCTGATTTTGCATGCAAACAGTATGGGCGCAGTCTTGACGGAGGCTCAAAAGCCACATTCAGCGCACGCTGCACTGACTTGCCCCAGGTAAAGCTTCGTGCCCTTATGAGCAGTGCGGAAGATTGCTACAGTCAGATAGTGGCAGTTGCTATCTGCCAGCCTCTTATCCGCGATCAAACCAAAGGCAGCACCCCAGGCGGACGATGTTCAGCGCTCGCTAGGCCCCGCTCAACGGCCAATCATTGATTTCCCAGCTGCTGCTCAGCACGCGCCCGAGCGCTCCAAGACTTTGTCATAGCTCCTGATATTTGCTGCAACTTTGCACCGGTGCTACTTACACCGCTCGTGGAAGCGGCGCTCCAAAGATGGAAGGAAAGATGCTGGCGACAAGTGATCAAGAGAATGTGGCGCGCGCATTAATCGACGCGCGTGCGGGAAAGACACCGCTTACCGTCTAACCCTCGGCGCGATGCCGCTGACGATGGCCGAGGCGTATGCGATCACAGGATCGCGCGATCGCGCTCGACGGGCGCCGCGTCGGAGGCTGGAAGGTCGAGCCGAGCGCCAGAACTGCAGCGGATCACCTGGAGGCGTCACATACAGTAAAGACCAGATCAGGCATCCATCGGGACTAATTGCACTGGCGAGCCCCTGGCGCGCATCGCTACCGGATCCTGATCGTGCCCGACCATGTTGGCATGGGCCTGTCGGACAAGCCCGACGACGATGAACACGCCTTGCCCCGCTACGACTACACACTGCAGTCGCGCGTCGACGACGTGGCGACCCTGCTGTCGCACCTCGGCATCGATGGCCCGCTGACGCTGGCCGTGCATGACTGGCGGGCTGTCGAGAGAGAAGGGCTGCCATTGCGTCTTGAGGTCGTATCGCATTGCAAAAGCGCTCGAAGCCTCGATCGATACTCCGCGCGTTGCTTCGAGATCAGAAAGGTGAACCGAGACAGAGAGGTGTTACCATTAACTCTGACAAACGCGCTGATAAGTTCAGACTCCTTTTCGAAAGCAAGGACGCTTATCTCAAATTGCGTCGCTGATGTCTCCACACCATGTCTGCCGCCGCTACTGGTTGCTGTGGTGCTGCTACGCTGACGGGCTCACCGCCTTGAGACATTCAGCTTGTTGACGAATGCGTGAAGTAGGATCCCAAATGTAATACCCCATCATGGCGGCTAAAAATGCGGTACTCCGGCATTTGTCTGGACGGTTCTGTGGGGTCAGCACGCAAGCCTGTCCTGTCGCTACTTCCGGGCAGCGAACGGTTGTGGACGGTGGTCAACGAACGCGACATGCTGGGCAGCGATCGGTTCCCGACTAATCTAGACCTGACGTGTTTTGGTGCACCTGACACTACTGGCGCGCATGGGACTAACTCTGGGGTGGCATGTTGCACTGCACAATATAGGAGCGAATTGGCAATTTCAAGAAATTTATTTTCAGGCTTTCATGCCGGGTCGAAATTGGGTGCCCAGTCTTCAGCACATGGCGGCACTCATGGCGCAGCGCAGGCTGCTCTTGGCCGCGGCCCCGGCGCGTGCGCGCTGCTCGGCACTCGTCTGCAGGGCCACGGCTGCCCCGGAGGAGCGCCCCAAGGTGCAACAGCTGCTGCCATCGCGTGTCGTCGCCTCGGCGATCCTGCTGGGCAGCGCCGCTGCCCCTGATGAGGCCTTCGCCGCCGCACGAAGCGGAGGCCGCGTGAGCGCCAATGGCTTCGCCAAGCGGCGCGAGGGTGCGTGCTATGGTCGCTTTGGGTCAGAGGTCCTTGTGCAGCTCGATTCGCTTGCGACGCAGGGTCGACGGGGTGTTGGATACCCACACATTCCTCGACCTGCCGATCTGACCTGCGGCCCTGCAAGCCTTCAAAATCGTGCCAGAAATTATTGTCAGCGTCGCCTGCACTGCACCGGGCCGAGGCTGCGTCGTTCGTCCGATCCATGGGCTGGGCTGGCTGCATGGTTGGGTGTCCCGCCCTGGTGGCTTCGCCTTCGCCGCGCTCCCGCCATCAGCCGTTTGCCCGCACCAATCGACGGCATGCCTTGGCGCCATCAGCAGAGGACTCGATCGTCGTGGGCGTCACCATGTTCGGTTGTTCAAACGCAACCACACTGGTCACCACCTGCCTGCCCGACACCCGCACCTGGCGAAGGCCCGGCCCCCCATGGCGGCGACATCTGATCACGACCCCTGCTCGACCTCGAGCACCGACGGCACCGAACTCGAACAACAACACGACCGTCACGCCGCGCCATCGCCGGTGGTGGTGGCGCCGCTCTTCCCGCCGCCGCTCTTCTTCCCGCCACCCATATGCAGTCTCGTTTCATTTTCGTCATGCCGGACCTGATCCGGCATCGGCATCGGACCCCGGATCAAGTCCGGGGTGACGAAGGAATAAAGGTCAGTGCGCCGTTTTCGGCGTCTCCATAATTTCGGTCAGCACCCCGCCCGCCTCGGCCGTGACGATCAGCGTCCCGTGAGCACCGCGGGTTGCCGAGCAGCGGTTGGCTGATCGCCGCGAATGCGGCTGCTGCGACCGCAGCTACCTGGGGCACGTTGCCAGTGCGTGACGCGCCTGGCGGCTGTTGTGCAGGAAGTGAGAGGCGACGGACAGTTGGTTGCGACGAGAGGGTTGTAGATCGGTCAGTGTGCCGTCGGCGCTGAATGCACCGCATACACCGGCAGTGTTGCTGGTGGCAGGCCAGCCGCCACGTCCATTGGTTTTAGGCATGCCACCAAGGCCTTGCGGCTGAATTTGCGCCGAGCACGATGGATTTGTGCAGGATGCGCATGTTGCCCGTCATCGGTTTCGGACACCGGTGAAGATGGATGCCGCGACCCTGGCCAAGGCATTTGAACCATTTTTTACGACCAAGCCGATCGGGCAGGGAACCGGTCTTGGCCTGTCGATGGTCTATGCGGTTTCGCCATGAGCAGTGTGCACGTTTGCACGGCCGCTATCGTCATTCAACTGTATCTTCAAGCGTGCGTTGTGGTTTATTGGAAAAAGTAAAGTAATCATGCTCTCCATCTCCGAAACGGTAGTGGACCTGCGCATTAACGACGTGTGGCAGGGGCCATGTGCTGGGACGGTCAACTCATCACTGGCCTGGTTGGCTGTGGGCAGGAGCGGCTGACTCTGCAGACCGCATTGTGGCGAATGTTCCCATGCCGGGCGCTGCACAGCTGATTGATTGATCATTAGTTCAAGCATATGCTTGTTACAATGCCCAAGGTTCAAGGTACGCGGCCCAGCAGCTGGAAGGTGCTGTTCGACAGCCCCGAATATGCGGGGCGCATTGCCTGGCTGTCTGAAGCCGGCGACATGTTCCGCCTCTATGGCAAATATCTGGGCAAATCGGTCAACGCGCTGACCCCTGCCGACATAGCGACGATCGAAAAGATGATGATCAAGCAAAACGCCCATGAAGTAAAGTAGAATTCCAGGCTTAAGGGCGAGGTCGACGGTCGTGCTCGAATATAATGGCGACATCGCGCAGGCGATGGTCGAGGACAAGGATATCGATTTCTCATCCGTGCGCAGCCCGCCCACGCTTTTCCGCCGCCTGCAAGCGCGGATCGCGCGACGAGACAATCGCAAGTCCGGACTGGGAATATCGCACTTGACAGGTGAGGAAGGCTCAGGATTGCCATGACTGCAATGCGCCTATGGGCTATGCGCCGTGGCACCCGCTTCTGGCGGTGCGGGTCCAGCGCTTCGCATGGCGGCTGCCACCGCCCATGACGGTCTTCAGAGCCCTCACTTCGCAAACGTCGCAGTATACACGCTCCCACGCGCGCGCAGCACATGCGCCGCCCCGCGCCCTCAGGACCCCCAGCACCCATCCGCGGCCTCGCGCTCGCCATCCAGGAGGGCTGGTTCCGAGAGCGGCCAGGACGTGCGGCTGGTGTCGCCGCCTGCCGACAATACGAGGCGACGCCGGCGTCACGGATTAGGCCGTGACGCGCGTCATTCATCGTGTCGCGTCGTCATCAGCTGGTGCGGCGCCGGGGGGCTGGCGGGGTGCGGGTGGTGCCATAGCTTTCGCCGCCGAGATATTTGGGGCTGTTCCAGCGGCCATTGTCGGCGAGCCAGCTTCTGTCAATCATGGTCTCTTTTAGCGTCCCGACGAGCGCATACTGGGAACGTTGAGATTACAGGTGCAGGCGCAGCCGTGGCTGCTGCTGCTCCAACCGCCCCGGTGTCCCGTTGAACCCAGCCGCGCCGATTCATTCCAAGGCACACCTGGCCCGGTGATGCCAAGCCCAGGATCAGGCAGTGCCACACTGCGCAGGGCAGCGCCCGCGCCAATTGTCACCCTCAAATCCAGCGGCATCGACCGGTGGGCTGGGCAGCGTGCCCGCGGGGCGCGGATGGGAAGGAGCGTGCGTCACAGCACGAAGAGCATGGCGAGCGCAGAGGCCAGGCCGGAGCCCTGCCGTTCGACCTGGTACATGGCGAGGCCCCCTGCCCTCTTGTTGGAACTGCGGCACCCCTGTTCTCAAGGGACTTGAGCACCGCAAGGCGCCCCGGATGCCGTCACCCAGCAAGTGCGGCCGCACTCTTCCATGCGCCGCGCCCTGCACCTGTGGCGCATCGACTCGGCCCGGCCTCCTCGATGGCAAGCGATACGCCTCGTACAAAGCCCGTTACGAGGATTACATCGTTCAGGAGACTGGTGAAAAAGGACGGCGGCAAGGGGGAGTACGTCGAGTCCACGCCCCCCAAGCTGACCATGGGATACCTCTTTGGTATCAGCCAGTTGCGGGATGGCTTTAGGAGAAAGAACCAGAAGTCGTAAGCCATGCAAATGCCACCCCCAGGCTGCAATTACAGAGGCATGTGGGTTTCATGGGCAAATCGGCAGCTTGAAGTCATCTGCGGTGGACGACTGCCTCAAAAGGAGTTGAACATCACGCATGCTGCGGCAGCGGAGGAGTCGACCTGGGCTGGCCAGCCGTCGCGGGTCCGGCCGCGACGTCACTCATCGGGCGCTCCGCCGCCCGCTGCCCTGCAGGGCGGAGCCGACGCGACCTGGATCTTCTTGCCCTGGGAGAGGGTGCCCGAAGGGCGGGTGAGGGGTGGTCACTCGCTGCGCAGCTCCGCCGCCAGCGCCATGGCCAGCGCGGCCGCCCTCCACACGAGAGGGCCGCCTCGGGAAGCCTTGTGCCAGGAGTCCCCGGGAAGCGGGGAGAGTGGCGCCATCCTGATCGCCATCTGTATCCAAACGCTCCAACCTCGACTTTGTAAGCGTCCCCTCAAACCCAACCTGAACCCTCAACCACCGACCGACGCGCGCTCAAACACGGCAAGGGGTCGAGCTCAACGCCTTCAACCCCGCGGACTACCTGGACTACGGCCACTCACCGGTCATAGCCGCGCACCCGGACTTCCTCAGGTGCGGACTGCCTCTGCCCAGGCAGCGCCGCCGCCGCTGCGCGTGTCCACTTTGCGCACGCCGGCACCTGAAGTTCGAGGGCCGCGAGGGTCGACCAGAGCCCGCTGCCGTCTAGATGGATGGATATGCTGCAGCGCCCAGTCGGCCCGAACATGCATTGCAGAAAAACAGCTCGACCCCAACACGCACACGGCATTCCGCACCACGGCCCCGCCAGCGACTCTCCAGACGTGCGCGCGCGCCTTCCTCGCGGCCGCCGCCACGCGGTGCAGACGTGGGCGAGCGCTTCGCGGATTTCGGTGTCGCTGACCAGGTCGTTGAAGAAGGTGCGTTCGCCGCCCAGCGATTTCAGCGGTCGGTTCGACTTGACCCGGCGATGGTCGATGCCGCGCGCGAGGTTGTAGAGCCCCATTGCTGTGGCGCTGTTGCCGAAATGCGTCGCGAGCCACAGCGGATCCTTGGCGGCAAGGTCGGCAGCTTTGGAGCGCTCTGCTGGGCCAGCGCGCGTCCAGGTGCGAGACTTGGTGAGCTCGGTCATCAGCCACGCTGCGGCGACCGACTGGATCATCGACCCCTTCGCACGTTGCGTCTTGACCGCTCGGCGTCCGGACGCCGCTCACCTGCACACGGTGCCCTCACTATGCCTATCAAGGCACTTGCCGCTGTCTTTGGTCGATCCGGTGGTCGAATTTCCTGGCATTCCTGGACAGCGCGGGGCTGCTGACGAGCCAGGGTGAGTCGAGCGCCTCGGGGCCCGACAACGCGACACTCGACGAGCTGCGCAGCACCTAGCGGCGGAGGGGAGCGCGTCGCGCCGCCGCCGGCTGACAACCGGCCGCGAACGAGTTCCGCCTCGATCTGATGTTGACCGGGCTGGCGCTGTCGACAGGTGGTGATTGCGGATGCTTGACCGGTCATGCTTAATGTTCTGAGCAGCTCTGAAGTGCTATCATACCCCCGATGTTATTTGCTACCGTCGATCTGCAAAAGAGTCGCATCCGCCCAGAATGCTTCCAGGAAAGCATTCCATTGTTCCCCGGATGTCATTGGCGGGAAGTCAAAACTGTATTGATCGCTGATCTCCAGGTCACCACCGCGGAATAGGTATACCTGTGTTATAGACGGCTGTAAGATTGCAGGATCGGCAGTGACCAGGATCCATGATGGCATGGCTGCCTGTTCACTTGCGGTATTCTGGCCCTTTTTCATCACCAATCCTGAGAAGCTTCGCGTCAGAGGATGCCCTCGTCACCTCGGTGATCGCGATCGATAAGGAATTGACCAAGCAGGCGCTGGTGCCGCATGGCATCCCGATGCGCGAGCGAGATGTCACACGAGAAGTGTTCAATACAGCGAAAGCCTGTTCATAATCGACCCCTTGCCGCGCCCTATGTGGCGTCGGCTGACAACCAGGAATATACCGGCCGCCGACAACAGTCTCCGCCCGCCCCAAACGCCAGCGCCCGAACGGGCCTGATGTGACCCGACAGCTCCACCGACGCCTCGCCCTCTGTGTCGGCCACCAGCACGCCGCCGTTCTCCATGCCGAAGGCGATGTACCGCCCGCACGGCGCGGCCGCCAGCGCCGCCGCCGGCGCAGGCAGCGCGAGCGTACGCAGGGGCCGGTTGGCTGCAGCGTCGAAAAGCAGGGCGGTGGCGCCGAGGCAGGGGCTGGAGAAGAGCAGGAGGCGGGGGCCGTGGGGCAGGAACACAACGCGGTTCTCGACGCCCTGAGGCAGGGAGTCGGGCACCTGTGGGAGGTGGTATGACAGCAGTGCGTCATGACAGGTTTGCAGAGGGGCAGGCGTCGATGACAACCACAGCCTTGGCTGAAAACAGCTTTGTACGGCTCACACGAGTGCCACTTACCTGAAGTGATTTTGGCGTGGTCGCGGTGATCGTCGCCCTCGTGATCGTGCGTACTTCATCAGCAACCTTAGGCTATGCCGACAGCGGTCCCCGCCTTCGCGGGGACGACGATTTTCCGCCTCACCGCCTCACGTCTTCCGCAAACACCGTCCCCGCCGAATAACCCGCTCCGAACGAACAGATCAGCCCGGTGTCGCCGGGCGCCATGTCTTCATGGTTCAGGTGAAAGGCGATGATCGACCCCGCGCTCGACGTATTGCCATATGTATCGAGCACCGTCGGCTTTCGGTCCTCGCGTCGCCTCGTCCCCAGCACGCGCTGCGCGACAGCGGATTCCTGTTGGGACGGCGACCGGGGCAACAGCCAAATGGCCCGCATGCGCAAGCGCGCGGGTTCGCCACGGTGATCGGCGAGGACGTTTTTCCAACCTTCTGATGCTGCAACCATGTATGCATGCCTTCGACTGCCCCGAAAACACCATCCTAGCCAACCTGCTCGCCGACCAGAGCAGCGGCTGCGTTGGGTGCCACGCCAGCGCCACGACACGGCTCGGGTGCCGCACGGCGATCCACGCGATGGCGCGCCGCTCGCCTCCATCGCCAGGCTGTCGAAGAATTTATAGCCTGCGGGGCGATGAAGGGGGGTGCCGGGGCCGCCCGGACCGGCGGCGTCGTCGACCTTGCCGGGGGCGAGGATGTTGAAGCGCAGGCGGCAGTACAGGTCGCACGGTAGAGCTTGGTCCCGCAGGGAGAGCCGAGCAGGGAGCGTGGGGTTGCGGAAGCACTGTCCTCGATAAACAATGCAATCATCCATATGATTTTTGACCGGCGGAAGAAGCGATCCATCACCAATGACGTAAGAATCCGGCATAATCACGGAACTGCAGTGCAAATATTTCCCAATCCGGCCAACTCAGACCAGGTAACGCGATTATTGCCAGCCTCCGGGGCGCTGTCCGCCTGCCATACCCGCAGATCCCCTCTCGCCACTGACACCACCGAAAGGAAGGCGCATAAGGAACCGCACCTTCATCTCTCCCGCCGGCCTGATCGCCGCGATGATGGCCCCGCCGATGCCGCAGCAGCACAGACCCGCGAGATCCGCAACGACCGGCATGCGCGCGCCGGCGGCGCACTCGGCAGCGATACGTACCACGCCGTCAGCCGGCATGGCGACGACGCCCTCCGTCAGCCGCTCTGGCTCGAGGCTCATCGCCGCACGGGGCCGTCAGAATCACCTGTCTCGCCAGCTGCCAGCGGCGCCGCGGCCCGGCGAGGTCAGCAGTTCGCCGACGTCATAGCCGAGGTCGCCCGAGGCCCGGGGCAACGAGCCGGGTGCCCGCCCGCCGGCCCACTGAAGGGCTGTCGCCGCCTCGACGGCCGGCAGCGCGGCGCCGCGCACGCAGCACACGACGCGGCCGTGGCGCAAGGTCCGCGCGCCACAAGACCCACCAGACGGGGCAGGGAAAGATGAAGGCGTAAAAGCCTGCGAGCCGCCGAGATGATAGGCGTGGCGTTCATCGAGCGTCGCCGGTGCCGCCAGTGCGCCGTCAGGACCAACCGATCGCCGCCCGATGGCGCCGTCCACCAGCTGCGGCGCGAGCAGCGCTCCCTCGTTGCCCCACCGGGACCGACGGCGTCGGCGGTGCAAAGGGCGACGCACGCGCGCTCCGCGCCCGGCAGCGTGAGGGCCCGCTGCTCGAGGAACTGGGGCTTGAGGGTCCACAGGAGGAGGCCGTCGGCGCCCGCAGTAAGGAGCTGGGGGAGGGGGCGTTGCGGCAGCCATGCGACGCCGCACAGCTCCTGTTTGGGGGAGGGAGAGTGGATTTGGAGGGGAAGGGGCGGTGCGATCAGGAGGGGGATGGTCTTCCTATGGAGTCCATGGCGGTGGGAGGCAAGGCGCCCTTCACGCGGAAGGCGCGCCGGCGCCGGGTTGCGGCTATTTCGACAGCTGTTGCCACTGGAAGGTCAGGTCACGCACATGTCGGGCACTGCCCTTGATTTCACCAGCCGCGCACGCCTCGCCTGCTCTCGATGCTCTCGCAAGTCCCAGCTGGCTGTGACTCATCCCGAGCTCTCGTAGTGCATCATTCCTCGATCTTTCTTGCCAAGCCAGCCCCGCGTACCATACCCAATGAAACCCCGCCGACTATCATTCAATACCGCTGTTCGGTAGCACTCACCCCCTGGTCCTGCCCGGCCATAGGCGCTCCCCCATCCTCCAGGTCCCGCAGCACCAGGCTGCCACCCATCATGCCACCAACATCGCCATCACCAGCACAACCACTGACGCGGCCGCCGGCCACGCTCGCACCTCCCGGACCGCGCGCTTCCGCTCGACGCGCGCCACCGATGCCGCGCGAGCCAGGCGCCGTCGCGAGCGAACGCGAGCACGCATACGCCGGCGCCGTGGTGCCGCAGCAGCCGCAGCAGCGCTCTCGACCGCACGTCCCACATCGCACACCTCGGCCGCGCCGCCAGGCGCGTCCGCCGCGGCCGCGGCGGACGCCAGCAGGGCGCCGTCCGCGCTGAGCGCCAGCGCGCCCACCGGCTGGCGGTGGTGCTGCAGCAGGGCCTGGGGTGCGCCTCCAAATCTTCCACGACGATGATGTTGCCGACGCGTCGACCGACCCTCGGATCGCGCCCAGATCACGCTTCGCGCCGACGCCGCGCCGAAGCCGACGATGGCGGCGTTCGGCGGCGCGAGCGGGGCGCGGCGGCTGCGGAGGCCCGGCCCGTGATGACAGGCGAGGGCGCGAGAGGCGGGCTGCCGGGCGCGCCCGCGGCGAACAGAGGAGATGGCTCGGTGCCTGCGGTGGGGCGGCGTCGTGTGGATCCTGTATTAATGGACGAATAGGCGATATTGGCACTAAGGTTGGTTTTAGTAGTCGTGTATATGGTATTGAACTGTACCATAGTACTGCCATACTTTAACGTATCCAGGATACTGTTGTTTTGCAGTGCCGGATTGCCCACCGGGTAAAGTGAGCCCCCGCAGCTCCTGACCAAGCGCCCTTCGCTGACGACGCCAGACGCGGCGCCTGCCTCTCCGTCCAATCCGCCCAAACCGCTCTCCAGGACGCGCGGCGCCCAGCCGGCCTGCGACGCCCTTCGCCGTCGACCAGCCAGCTGCGCATCGTACGTTCGCGTCTGGCTGGGCGTCGGACGCCGCTCTCGCGCCGCCGGCAGCACCACCACGCGCTGCCGCCTCGTTCCAAGGGCCCGGCCGCGATGCAGCTGCGCGTCGAAGAGAGGCGCGGACCCACAAGCTGCCCCAGGCGTGAGGCGCCAGATCGTGATGGCATCGCCGGCGCCGCAGGCGATGAGCTGGTTCCCTTGGATCGCAATAATGAATTGCAGGCCTTCCGCGATCAGGGGCGCATTGGTGGAGGAATTATGGCTGCTCAACATGAAGAGACCAGGACGTGCTTGGCTGGGTGCTGGCACTGACAGCGGCTTCCACGCCTGCAAATAGCCGATCAATGCCCGCCGCAGGACTGGCACCTGTGGCCCCACTGCACACATCTCTCTATCTCTCTCTCTCTCTCTCATCTCTCTCTCTCTCATTCTCTCTCTCTCTCTCCCTCTCTCTCTCTCTCACACACACCGACATCCACACACACCGTGTGTCGTCGCTCACCTTTCACAGCGCCCGGATGTCCGACGAAGCTCTGGTGCGCCGGCGGCCACTCCTCGACGGCAGCGATCGGCGACCCCGCTCCGCTCGGCCCGCGTCGACCGCCCAGACATTGACTCTTGTCAGCCACGCCTTGCGATGACGACACGCCTCGCCCGGCGCGATCGCGAGCGCCTCGCAGCAGCCGCGGTCGGGGTCGCCAGGCGCTGCGCGAGTCGGCGGTGGCCAGGTGGAAGCGCTGCTGGTCGCCGCGCGGTGTTGAAGGCAAGCAGGCTGCCGACGCGCTGGTCGGGGCACAGGCTGCAGCGGTGCGAAGAAAGAATAGGCATCAGGGCGACTGCGATGGGGCTGGTGAGTGGCCGAGGCAAGCTGTGCTGGCCTTAACATGCACTCGTGGTCAGGGCACGATGGTCCGCCTGCGTTCATCTTCATCCGGCCGGTTCGCGGCCAAGCTGTATCAAGCCTTCTTTCCCGGACATCCCCTGCTGCCATGAAACGACTCCATCGCTGGCTGTTCGTCCTGTTCGTGTCGCTCTTCCCGCTGGCTGCCTCCGCGCAACAGGGGCTGGAGATCGACCATCATAGGCCAGCAGGCTGCTTCCCGCCACCGCCGCCGCTGTCGCCGCCCTGCCGCGATGCCACCGGGTTCGAGCCGCCGCCGGCCGCAGTGCGCCGACCGCGGGCGTCGTCCCGCATGGTATAATTACAAGGCCGACATTCGGAGGCGGAGAAGGCCGCAGCGCAGCGCCCGTCGCCACGCGACCACCGCGAGGATCGCTGGGGCGTGGGACGAATGGCTGGAGACCTGACGGTGGCCGAGTGTTTGCGCGGTGTGAAGAGTCGGGGTGTTTGGGTGGTTGGGAATGGGTGTCGACAACACAACCGCTGGTGCATAAAAGCATCAATAGGATCAATAGTTTGTTACTGTTGCTCCGATTTGTCGAACAAGAAGCATCAGGCCATAATCACCTGCCGCTGCGGCCTGCTCATGGGCCTCTGCAAAACCGCGGCGGGGTTGAACTTACCCGCGCCGATCGCAAACGCCACCGCGCCGTCCGCGACGCACGTACAGCACCCGCACGCCCTCGGCTCCAGCAGCAGCCACGCCACTGGCCCCGCGTGCTGCCGCGCGTCTCGCAGCACCCGCGTCGTCGCCACATCAAACACGCGGACCGCCCCGCTCTCGTATCCCACAGCCAGCTCATACTGATGGGGTGGTACGCCACCGTCGTCGCGGCGCCGTCGCCCGTCACCCGGACTCGTACCGCTGGCGGCCGGCGCCACCGGGCGCGGCGTCCCAGATGCGCGCGGTGCCGTCAGAAGACACTGTCGCATATTCTGGCCTTTGGGTTGGGAAGCGGGATGGACGGCAGCAAGTGTCGTGGGGTTGGGGTCGCGTATCACTGCGGATCACACGAGGTTGGGGCTGGGGCGCGGCTGTGGGGGCCGCCTGGACATCGTCGGTAGCAGAGATTCGCAGTAAGCCTCCACCTCGAAAGCAACCAGACAGCCATACGTGTCGCGCCTGCACCAGCGCAGACCGGCCCTGCACACGCGCGCCCCCGCTGCCCGCCCTCCCGCCACTTACAAGCAGCAGCCCCACCACACCTGGGGCCTCGCCCCGCCTGTCCGGGTGCGCCACGGCCGCGTTGACGCACCGCATGGCTCCTGACCGCCGGCGCGTAGCGCCGCGCCCCCAGGTCCAGCACGCCCAGCGCGCCGTCCTCGCAGCCCACCGCGACGCGCAGGCCGCAGGGCGAGAGCGCGGCGGCGCTGGCGGGGGCGTCGTCTCCGCCTCAAGCAGGTAGCGAGCGGAAGTCGAGGGTGCCAGACGCGC
>NNCB01000637.1:0-15503 GCA_002317545.1 Scenedesmus quadricauda | reverse complement strand
AAAAGCCAGCTCCAGTTCGTTGGTCAGCGTGATCACCTCAAACGTATGATTCACCCACTGATTATGCTGCTTCTACGACTAGTCATGCAACTTCTGCGGTACGATACGCGCGGTGCTCACCTGTTTCTGCACTCCAATCTGCACAAGTGGGACATGCGGTAGCCTGGAAGTACTCGCTCCCACTACCAGCGGCCGTGGCAGGTGCTGCTGCCAGGTGAGCCCGGGCTTGTGGTAGCGGGGCGGGTCGAGAGCACATTGAGACCGCACATGGATGTATCCGGCAGGCGTACACAGGCCACCGCTCAGATGCAGTGCAGCGCGCCACCAGTGGGTTTTTTCCATCTGGCTGTGGCGCAGCAAGTTGAAGTTCGTGCCGACATTTCACCATAAAACTCGGCCTTGTTTGGACGCCCTTGACCGTGCGCTGTCCGCATTACCAGGCCCTGTCCATGGGAAGACTGGATGCGGCAGCATGGTCCACGACCTGGAGCACAAGGTGTGAAGGGTCCCCTGTGCATCGCGCAAACGTCCTGGAAGCTTTGCCCTCCGCATGCAGCACCTGGTGACATACACAGGGATCCCGCGTGCGCCGGGATCGTGCCGCAGTCGCCTCTCGTGGTGTATCTGGGTCGCTGATGATCGTCCTCATGGCTTTACTGCGCGCTCAAAAGCCCATTTCAAACTTTACCCCCTTCACACGTGCCAAGGTCGGTGACGAGTGGTCTGCATCTGCGCTGCAGCCCGGAGATAAATAGAGGCTGGCCCTGGTACAGTTTAATGACCTTATTCCGCACAAAACTGATGTTTCCGGACAAATTGTAGGAAGATGGTCCACAACGGCATCGAATATGGGCTGATGGCGGCCTACGCCGAAGGGTTCGATATCCTGCGCGCAAGAATGCCGAGCGGCTGCCGCCCGAAGAGCGATATGATCTCAATCTCACCGACATCGCCGAAGTCTGGCGCCGGGGGTCGGTGATCTCCTCGTGGCTCCTCGACCTTTCGGCCGCAGCTCTAGCCGGGAACCCGGAACTTTCGCAATATAGCGGGAAGCATGCAGCGGTGAAGGGCGATGGACGTCGATCCGCCTGGAACAGGCGGTGCCCGCCAATGCTGGCGGCCCGGGCCTCGCGCAGCGCTGGGATCCGGCGCGCGACCAGAGCTAGCTGGGCGAGGCGCGGCCCCGTGCTTGGCCTGACCTGGGGCGGGCGTGGCGCTCCCACTCGGCTTAGGACATGGCCATGGCTGTCGCTGCGGCGCTGTCTCCGTGTGAATATCGGCGCAGCCGCCGCTCAGCCCGACGGCTCGCGGCCGGCGGACCGCTCGCGTGCTGACAGGTCTATGGTCGAGGTAGTTGGACATCACGATTTGTTCCAACTTTTACGCCTGTCTGTGGGGTTGCTGGCGGATGAAATCGATCGTTAGAGGCGGGGGCCTGATGGCCGGGGCAGCGCTCATGCTCTCCGGTTGCGGCAGTGTCGATGGCAAGTTTGGTTTTCGAGCGACGGGGATTTACCGCTGCTCGAGGGTGCAAGCTGCGACACGCCGCTCGCCAAGATCGATGATATCAATTCGTCCGTACCGTCGCGGCCGCGCGCATCACCATGCCGATGAGCATGATCGGGCGCTGCTTTGTCGGCGGGCCGTGAAAGCGTGTCTGCTTTGTTTGCCAACCGTTGCGTCCTGTGCCGGCTGTAGACAGCCATTCTTGCTGCAGACCTTAAGCCTCGTAAGCGGTTTTAATTTCGCAAATAATTCATTCATGTACTGGTATTTGTCATTAATACCTATAAAAGAGCGAATGGTCTTTCACTTTATGTTGGAATACATAGCCCTGCTTCGGCTCGCTTTCATTGCCATGATGCGGCTGCTCAACCTCACAGCAACTCAGAAATGCATGTACACTGTAAAGACCTGGTTTGCATCGGATTCTAGTTCAGGCAGCTGCGTCATCGCAAGGGTCCCTTCAGGCACCATGGCCATGGAAGTTGAAGTCCTTGCATGGATTTTGGATGCGTGCAAGAGGAGTGCACCTATTGCACTGCCTACAACGTGTACAGAGCCTGAATATCCCACATTCATCCATGTTGTACAGGATGGATGCAAAAGGTATATCAAGGCAGCTCATGATTCAAAAACGTGGGCTCACCAATCTTCGTATCTGACGGCCAGTTGCTGAGCTTCCGACGCTTTCTGGGGCCGTATTTGACCTGTAATGCGTCCTAGGTATACTTGATCGCAATTTCCTGAATAAGCTGCACAGGGGTCGCGAGACGCAGTTCGGCCAGAGCGCCTGCATGCGTCGGGCTGCGGGATGCTCTGATCGGCGCGTGGCCCCTCAGCCGCGCCAGCCGCGGCCGTAGGCGAGCGGTTGGGGCTCGAAGCCCCAGTTCTTCTTGTAGGCGTAGGGGCCGGTGGCGGCGCGCCACGGGCGGCTCGCAGGTGCAGCTCGGGCGCTGCGCCGCTGGCTGCCTCGGCCGCGCCGTCGCAAGCAGCGCGGCCTCCAGGGCGCGGGCGCCGGCGCCGTTAAGAGTGAGGATGGCGCACAGTGCCGTCCGAGGAGGTATCGCCGCCGCTGGACGCGCAGGTGGCCTCGCAACCTCGTCGCCCGCTCAGCCGGCAGCCGAGGAGGCCGCGTCGGAGCAGCACGTAGCGCCGCCGGCCACGCCCACGCCCGCGCCGCCGCCCCTCGCGGCGCTGCCGGCCTCGCCATTCGCAGCGGCCGCCCTCGCTCCGATAGCGCAGCCTCCTGAGCCGGCGCCGGTGCTGCCGCCGGCGCAGCTGCCGACGCACGCACACCTGTCGCACCAGCCCTTCGCGCCGGCCTCCGAGTCAGACGGCCCGCCCTCGGCACCCCCATCGGCACCGCCGCCCTCGCCCCGCCGTCAGCCCCAGTCGCACTCCTTGGCGGCCCCCTGTCCCTCGAGCCCCCCTCCCCCCAGTCGCCGCCGCCACAGCCCGCGGCCGCGGCCCCGGCGCCGCCCCAGCGCACCAGCTCCGCCTCGGGGTCGAGCGGCGAGGCGGCTCAGTCATGGCCGTCCTGCAGCCTTCAGCGGCTCCTACCGCGCTTTCCGCGATGATCGCACAATGGGACGATCATGAGTTTACCAATGACGCGTGGAAGGGCGGCGCCGAAAATCACAATGAGGGCGAGGGTGAATGGCGCGACCGGCGCCGCTGTCGCCGAGGCGCGTCCGGCGGGTGCCTGCCGATCTTCGCGCGGCCGATGGTCGAGGGCGAGCACCGCCGTAAGGGGCGCAGCATGGTTGGGACCTGCGACGGCGCGCAACAATCGTCTCCACGTAGCGGGGGGATGATCGGCGTCAGTTCTTGCCTTGTGGCGAGCTGTTCTGGCGGGCCACTGTGCAGTGCCTGAGCTTCAAGAGTGGACCTGATCCTATCGGAAAAGATCATCGGATCACCCCCTGCGGGGCGCATCATGGCAAATGGCGTTTTGATGAATTACCCCGTTTTTCACAAGGAGAAATGTCTTTAGTGGGGCCAAGGCCGGAACGCAAGTATTTTATTGATATCATCTCCGAAAAACATCCGCATTACAAATATTTGCACCTATGTTACCCCAACCCCTTTCACACCAGCCGGTTTTTCACTCTATACCTCATGATTGCGAGGCAACCTGATGCGCACGTGGGCACGGCGCATGTCCTGAATGCATGCTTTCCCGTCCGCGAGCACTGGCTCTACTGCCTGCTTGGGCGCGCCTGACGCGCAGCACTGAACGCTGGCTGTGGCTGACGTGCTTGGCCCACAACACCAATTGCACGTCAACTGGAGTGCTGCTTTGCCCCTGCAGGCTGCGAGTGTCCAGGGTGCTGTGTGTGTTTACAGGCTTGCTTCCGCGTTGACCTCGCTGACCGATTGCAGCATTCCTTGGGAGGCTTTTAGACGTATGCGCTGCGCACTTGTCAGAATGATTGCCGCAGCACGGCTTGAACGGTTGATCAGGACGCAGAGGTCAAATGTTGCTTGCATGCTAACTCCAAGTGCCTGCCCTTGCCCCATTGTCTGACATCGGATAAGAAGTGCATCAGATGTGGTGTTGAAATCAGAGAAAAGATGTTTGAACCGTCAAAATACACAAAGTAAGCCCAAATTTTGGCAATACTTAATTACACAGAGCCGGCTGACTATACTATGGAATGCCTGCACGGTGCAACTGCAGCGATGCAAAATCATCAGCTCAGGCAAGAAGTGTTGTTCTTGCGCATAGCCCTGGGGTAGGAAAAAAAGCCAAGAATCTTCAACCAGCAACACGATCGCAAGCTTGACCGGGTTCCTTGCGACAGCTTCCGCTCATCGGAAGGCCAAGAATCTCCGCTCCGCCAGTGGAACAACTCGATCGAAAAAAGCACGCGAGCGGGCGTGTTCTCATGCGTGCAAATACATCGTCCAAGGGAGACCAAACTCCGCAAGAGCCCGCTCAATTGCACGGCAACGCCCTGGATAGTAGCCGGAAAGCCTTCGGAGACTGCACGGCAGCACGATGAAGACCGTTCGTTTTCGACTGGTGCTCGGCGTGAAAGCGCTGGCTCGGCCGTGCCGACGCCCACGGAACGCGTACCCTGCTTCAGCTTGCCGCAGCTCTGATGGAACAGCTGCCACCATAGCAGCCCCATGCACATGCAGCAGCCCTGCCTGGTGCGTGGTTGATTGCCCCACGGCATTCGCACACGCGCCAGCTCCCGCGGGGCTCTGACAGTGTGCTGATCTCACTTCTCTTGGATTCAAGGGCGAGCTCCTCCTGCCCCAACCCCAGCCCAAACAAAGGCAGATGTGATCTCTATCTCCCTTTAATTCTTGACAGGTGCTGCGGCCTGACCTGACGGGATCCGGCGGCAAGATCGCCACCAGGACGCCCCGCGTCACGGCGACCCCGCGACCCGCCTGCTGCGCGGCGCTGCCCTCTGGCTTCCCGGCTGACCTGCCTGTCGTCATCATTGACACCAAGGGGTGACCCGCCGTCCGTCCCAGACCATTGTTCTCGGGCGTCTTGTGAAGCGGAGCTGGAAGGAAAAATTTCCTTCGATGTACTCCGGTCGAGTGCTTCGAATCAATATGGCGTTGGGTACGACCGCAACCAGGGCCTCTACGCCATCAACCGTCCCACGCCCGGCAGCAACAGAGCGCCGGCACGTTCGGGCGGTGCAGCCGGCGAGCGTCCCGTCCGCAACCGCACCCACCATTATTGCCGCCCCGCGGCGTCCCCACCAGGCGGCGCCGACTACAACGTCCCGATCCGGGTGCGCATCCGCGGCTCCTCCAGCGCCAGGACCAGCAGAAGATGAGCTTCGGCTGGACGTGAGGGACCCGGTGAAACGCCGCCGCAAGGCGGATATAGAGTTCATGGGTGAGTGATGGCGTGGGGTTGCGTGGGGGCCAGGGCGTTGTGGCTGTGCGAATTGTACCGGGAGCGTAAGCAAGCTTTACATGGCAGACGAATTGCACCGAAAGCTGTCAGTGCAAACAATGTGGTTCCCATAAGTGAGCTGTATGCAACGTCTTGCATCTGTGGGGAGGCAAGTTATTACGAACTGGTGAAGCTGCGAGCTGTTTGCGGGCGGCAGCACTGACATGAGGGGCTTGGGGCTCTGGCAGGGCGCAGGGCCTCAAGACCTTGGGTTGCGGAGGTGCCGCATGTCAGGCTCATGCACACGCAAGCACGCACTGTGCATCATGCCCCTGTCTTGCGCTGCACCAGGAACCCCGCTAGCTGCTACGCCCTGCCCACCCCGGCTGTGTTCGAACCCCTAGGCTTCCCCGAGCACTACCAGTTCATCCTGTATGCCCCCGAAATAGACCGCTCCCTGGGCCTGCGCAACGGCTGACCTACATCGCCGCGCGGCGCATGGGGCGCTACGCCATGCGGACTCTGTACGCAGAGGTTTTCTTGGTGCAGGTGACCTGGGGCCACGTGTGGGGTGGTGAGGGACGGCATTCGTTGCGCTACGAGCGATCTTGTTTTTTGGACCAGGGCGTTTTTGGTTTTGTCGATGGTGCTTGGAGCCGTGCTGAGAAGACAGCCGCATTTCAGCGTGTGATTGCTTCCTGCTGATTGGATGTCCATTGTGCAGCAGAGGATCATTGACGCCGCGGGTTGCAGCCGACGCCGCGGGCCTTGGACGCTCAACACGGCATGAAATCATGCGCAGCGCATAGCCACTGCACGGGGCAGCACCGATGCTGCAATGCAATTTACCCTAAGCCGGCAAAACAATCCTTTTACATCAACGGGTTGTCCGGCTCCCACCTCGGCCGCCCGGCAGGATGGGCGCCCGCTGATTGCGGTATGTGGGACGCGGAGGTGCTGCAATGGCTCGCGCGCGCAATCGTCTGAACGTCAAAAAATCCCGACGCTGCCGACCGGTTGGCATGGGGATGGCGAGGGGCTTTACCTTCGCGTGGATGCCAAGGGCGCAGGCCTGCGGTGTGCATGCACAGCACGGCAGGGCTGCTGTGATGGCTATTGGAGCCGGCAGCGGCCACATCCTGCCCCAGGCGCTCAAGCACGTGATCCCGGGGATCGTGAACAACTTCATTTCCTTGTTCAAGGATACGTCGCTCGTCTACATCGTCGGCATGAGAGACCTGCTCGAAGCGGTTAAGACCAAGAACGACTCCGCCATTGAATGGCAGTCGGCCAATACTGCGACCACCGGCTATATCTTCGCCGCCATGGTCTTCTGGGTCCTGTTTCGGCATGTCCCGCTACTATTTCATGGAGCGCGCGTCGCGGCTGACCTTCCTGGTGGACTCCCCAACAAGCCCAACCAGGACCACCTCTACTGGCTCAAGAGGTGTGGCCCTCCTCTCAGAGCGGCTGGCGGTATCGGTTCCATCTTGCACGTGGTATGAGCAAGCCGCGCGCTCTCTTCCAGGCCAAGCTGGTCCTACCACCACCTGTGGGCATGCAGCACATCCGACAAGTGCACATGAGCATCGTGCTTTTTGGGCAGACTGATACACGCCAGGCCATCTGGGCTTGCAGTGCTTCAGGAGGGGACGTGAAAGCCGTGGGCATAAATATGCACCACAGCCTCCAAGTATGAAACAAAAAGTCCTTATTGCTTTGTCATCTTATAATTGTGTATTGTTCCATTTGCTCCCTGGTATTTTACAAGGTAAATTCCTGCAGGTAACTCATTAACGGCTACACTTATCTTATTATTAACAGGAACTGCTCTTGTAGATCGCCTGGACATCCCAGGGTATTGTATAAGGTAACGATACCCGATTCAGCGATATCACTAAGAATACAGATGGTTACTGTAGCGAAACTGGCTCCTTGGTATAATGAAAGCTGTTTACCTTTGGTGGCCAGAAGCGGGAGTGGCCATGAATGTGACGCCAGGGGGGGGGGGAGGGGTCATTCGAGCTGTTCGGGCTGACAGAGCTAGAAAACCCTCGTACTGCTGTCCTGATCTTACACATTCTTCCTGCGCTTGCCGACCGCAAGGGGCAGCATCAAGCTGACAAGACCGTGCGGCCCTCCTGGTCATGGGGCCGCCGTCGAGCTATGACTCGAGAGTCGCTCCGGGGTTCCTGCGCGTCAAGCCCAACGCAGCAGCGCGCGGCACAACTCGCGCCGGCAAACATCGACCGCCGCACGTTTGAGGCGGGGACGCGCGTTCGGACCAGACGCGCGATTTTGGCGTTTCGTGTGGGTCTGCGCTGGCAAGCTTAGCGACAATCTGACTGGGAAATCATGCTCACTCCCGGCGATTATGAATGAGGATTTGGCGCCTGCTGCGGCTAGCCAATTGGTCGCGGGATTGGTCACGCCCGCCCGCAGCTTGCACCAGGTGCAGGCACTTGGAGTGGGCGCAGCCTGCCCAAGTTGCTAGCGCAAGCAAGCTTGCTGTGCCGGACATGACATACCAGCAAGCTGTGGTGTGTGCACTTGCGAACCCGCGCAATCTGGCGCGCGTGCTGGCGGGCGATGGGTGTTTCGACCGCGTGCACGTCGCCTGAATCGAATAAGAGAGGAAAACACGAATGGGACAAGCGGGGGCGATCTCGATCAGCCCCGACGGCTGCGGTTGAATCGCTGAAAGCGACCTCGGCAGGTCTGCGCACCGGCCGCGCGCACACTGCGCTGCTCTGCCCTGCCTTGCGCATGGGCTAGGCGCACACCAGCCGCCCCACTCCAAGATGGCAGAACACATGGGACGGAGGCGGCATGGTCTTCATGAAGCCGTATACATCTTGTAGCACTCTGCCGTCTGCCCTCTTCCGCACCCTGCACCGGTGTTTGTACCAACACCCGGCCACCTTGCACCAACAATCCAAGACCCCCACAGGTGCAAGGTGGAGCCCATGGACGCATCTCACAGTGGTACCGCCGCCTCTGGATGGAGCCCTTACACCGTGCCGCGGCCGCGCAGCGCTGGGCCGAGCTCAGGCGCGAGGCTGACCGACAGGTTTTGTCTAAAAAATAGTTCAGGATTGTTTTTTGATGTACACATTGCCGTTGAAGGTTTCGAAGCGCAGCGTTTTGCCACCACTCCCGATGCGCACCGCGGTGGTTTTATTGAGCTTATACACCGTTTTGTCGCCCCGTTTCTCCTGGTTTTTCACCACCTGGGCGGGCAAGGTTTCGGCCCGGGGGAAGTCAGTGTAGAATTCGCCCGATGTCCGGTGTGTTGATTCCCAACGCAAGTTAACGGCACTTTGGACCTTACGCACTTGCCCACTGCGTACATGTGTGCCGCATGGTCAAACCAGGTCAAAGCGCAGCATCCGGGTGCTGCGCGCAATCTGCGCGGCGTAGGTGTCCGTCCGTCCGCAGGGTACGGTCTCCGTGCGCAAGGGCGTCTATGCATGGATGAGCGTACGAGGCGGGGTGCTTTGGAGCCTCCATGGCGTGGCTTGACGCGCTTGTTTCAATGTCGCGGATGCACTACACATTCAACACAACCTCTGTTCGGAGCGATGGCGGCAATGGACCAGACAGGCATCGACACTTGCTGGAATTCTAGATATCACACATGCGATGCCTGTGTGTCCTGGCCTTCCAATTGTCAACTGCGGCATGGCTGCTGCAGCATCTCGCCTGGATGGCCAGCCCTGCGTACCGTCGGGATCCTCGATCTTGCGCCAGTTTTCGTGCCGCGTCCGATCACCTTCACGGGCAAATCCTTTCGCCGATATTCCCAGATGACCGGCACGTCGGGCGACGGCCCTTTCCTCATCCGCGCTTCGTCGACGCTGATGGATGCCCAATAGGGCAGTTTCGGGTCGGATTGCGCCGCCGCCGGGCCCACCACGGCAAGGCGTTAAACGCAATTCCTGGCCCTGCGACGGTCAACATGCCGTGCTGACGCCGCCGTCGCGTGGGTGAAGGGCTGCACTACTGTGCTGGTTCCGGGCCCGTGGATGGTGCGGCATGCGCCGCGATGCTGGACGCTGCTGACGTGTATCGGCTACGATTGATTTCTTGGGTGCTTTCATATCTATTCGCGCCGTCCTGTACCGTGTAGCTTCCTTGTCACCCAGGTTCACCTCTGTGTGCGGGAATTCCCACCTCGACTGCACCCCAGTAAGGCTTTCATAATGTTTTTTGTCTAAAGGCGTATTGTAAGTCTTATATTCAGCGGATCCGGCGTCGGTTAAGATATTAGCGATCTCTTCCGGAGAATATTATTAAGCTCAGAGGTGCTTACATATTTATCCCGGGCTACGCGGGCTCGACAATCTTTAATGGCTTGGAACCGGCTAGGTATGGGTCTATGGGGCAGGGGCCGCGTGCGGGCCAGCGGCGGCGCGCATGCTTGGAGATGCGAGCACACTCGTCACCAGCGCACTGGGTGCTGTAGCAGCAGTCTTTCAGGACATCTCTCAATTGTCTCAGAGTAGCTTCACGCCTGAAATCGATGCCAATGATGTTCAGCCGGACGGCGGCCACGCCCATCGGGCCCGCGCGCACGCCTGTTTGACACCCACTCCTCCCTTGCCACCTCACAACGGACTGATGAGCAGCCGGCGCTTCGCTTGGGGCTGGCGCTGGGACTGGCGCTCCTGGCCTCCGGGGCCGCGGCCTCGAACCTGGTCCGCCAGGCCGGCGCCGCGCCTGCGCTCCGGCCAGAGGGCCTGGCCTTCAACACGCATGGTGGTGTCCATCGGCAAGGCGCCCGGGTGGGCCGTCGGCGGCCGCCCCGGGGGCGTCGCGCTGCAGCCCGCGGGCTGCGCGGGCGACGCTTGCAACGGCTTCACGCAATCCTCGCGGGCGACAAGACCACGCGCTGACGTGCTTGCCGAACGCATCAGCCTTTCGCCGCAGTCGGCGCGCACGCGGGGCGCCCCTGATGCTCGGGCGCGGGCCAGCCGGCGCCCTTCCTGGCTGCCCAGCTCCCAACCGCGGCGTCGACGCTGCCCGCCGACGCGGCGGCGCCGATCGTCGGCCGACCGTCAGCTTCCGACCATCAGTATCAGGGACGCGCCGCCCTGCACCGAGGCGTTCAGCCTCCGATCGGCGTCATGTGGACGCCCGGCGAGGGCGCCAAGCCAAACGCGGCGGCGCTGTTTGCCCTGGTGACGCCGCTGCCGTCGGCGAAGTTCACCGCGTACGGCGTCGCGCACCAATCCAGGTCGGATGCATCTCGCCGTCAGTTCTGTCAGACCGCACCGTAGCACGGGCCGGCCCTGCGAGGCACCCGTGCAGAGTTCTGCGATCTTGTTCTGGTAGCGCGGGCGCCAGGGGGCCCAAGGCGTCAGCCTGCGCAATAATCATGCTTCACCCGTATTGCCGGCTATCGTTTGTTGCTGTAACCTTGACCGCCCTCCTGCCCATCGGGCCCCAACAGGTGACCGGCATCGGGCTGCCAGAGCTGGCGGCAGCCACGGGCGTGGAGGGCAAGAAGCTGCCATGGAACAAGGACGCAGTCGCGACGAGCGGCTACGGCGCGGCGCTGCTGCCGGAGGAGAAGTGCAAGTGGTTCCTGGAGCTGTGGGGCGAGCTGCGCGTCCTGTGATGCACGCAAACACAGATGCAGCACAGGCGTCGCTGCATTAATTGGCATTATCCGACTCGGTGCAGGAGCGAGTTACTTTTCCGCGGGACGCACGCTTCGGGCGCTGGCGCAATGGCATTAGCTGGCGGCGTCGCCGACGCGGCTTGGTGGTGATGTCCGGGCGGGTGCCGCGCGTGCGGCAGCGCCGGCGGGTAGCAGCAGCAGCAGGTTGGGCGGCGGCGGGCATCACGTGGGCTCCTCCAGCGAACGCGATTGGAGGGCCCGCATGCCGGTGACAGCGCGACCCCACGTGCGGCTGCTTTGTGTGCCATGGGGCCGCGCGCGGGACGCTGTCACCGGCAACGAGGCGAGCCTTCCATCCACAGCGATTGCTTTGTTGATATTTCATCAGTCACGGGACGAAAGTGAGTTGACCTGGATCTACCATACTTCCTGCACATACCTCCCAACCGTGGTGACTGATGTCAGCTTTCCCGAGCACTTTTGCACTCGCAGTTCAGAGCCGCAGCCGGCTCAGCTCCTGACACCAGCGCCATGGCGGGTTCTGTAATGCGGGGTATTTTTACGGGACATAGTGTTAGCTATTTTTGTTGGTACAAAGTCAACAGCTGGCAAACTGGAGTTGTGTATCCTACATAAATTGCCTGTGTTTTACACGAAGCAGCCTGTATTTTATGTACCTTTAGGGCTGCATCATCTGATTAAAACAAAACTAGGCCTGTGACAACACATAAGTATGGCAAGCCTCAATGTACACGGAATTGTAGTTGTCAAGAGGTGAAGCAAACCTGCACAGACACAGCGCCGACCCCACGGCGTGCGTGCGGTGCAGCGGCAGTTGAGTGGGCGATCCTCACAGGAGCTCACACGGACGTCAAGCAAGACAAGGGCCGGCCATCAAGCCGAGTGTCTGACGCGTCTAGAAGCCCAATATCTCATTGCCATTCTCAACAGCGAAACCGCACGATCGCGTGCCGAAAAATGGCAAGCCGAAGGCCAGTGGGGCAAACGCGACTTTGACAAGGTCATGTTCAACTTGCCCCGATTCCGACCTTTGACTTCTTTTTTTTGCAAAGTATTTCATTTCTCATTATTTCAGCCAAAAGTAAGTATTCCGGCTATCCCGTGCAAGGGTAGGGCGAAAAATACGGGAAAACCAGTATTAAACTGCTTTGATTTAAGCCAATCTTCAGTTTGTAATGACAATGTGCCAGCGCTGCGGCTGCTTTTTGTTCTAAAGCGCTGCTGCTGCTGCTGCTGCTACTGTTGCTACTGCTGCCACTGTTGCTGCTGTTGCTGCTGCTGCTGCTGCTGCTGCTGCTGCTGCTGCTGCTGCTGCTGGCTGCTGCCCTCGCTCCGCGCCCTGCCCCCTTTGCCATCACATCCACATCCCACCGCACCAGAGTCCGGGTGGTTGGCGATCATGATGCGGCGGTGGGCGTCCTTGACCTTCTCCTCGCCGGCGCTCTCCCGCAGCCCAAGGATCAGCGAGCGGCTTTCCGGCCGGAGGATCAGGAAATCGGCGATGTTATGGGCCTTGTAGCGGTCGTGATAGACGTGCCGATAGGCCCTATGGGCCGAGGCGGCGCGCAGGATGCAGCTGCTCGCATGTCTGGGCAGATCGATCTGGTGTGCCACCGTGGGACACAGCTGCCTCACTGGAAATTTGCTGAGCTGAGCAGACTGGCGAGGCGGACCATCGGGGGCCTGCTGCTGGCGCCACGGTGCGGACCTTATAGAAGGCGCGGATGCTGGGGGGGCGTGCCCTCGCTTCCGATACGGATCGCCGCTGCACATAAGACGCAGCGGCGGCGACGCCGAGGCCCAAGCGAGGGAGTGTGCTCTGTACGCAGGGTCGAGCGGGTTTGGTGACGTGGCTCAGCAGCGGCAGCAGAGCAGCAGCGCAGCAGCGCGGCCATCGGCGCAGAGCCACCCGGTGCTTCGTGCTCCAGCGCGAACAAGGCTCATACGGTCACTCCGGTCGGAACAATTGCAGCACGTTTGATATGTGACCGGAGCCGCTGCGAAAAGGCGATCGCACCAGTGAGCTGGCGACAGAACGGCAACGAGTATCCAGCATATTAGGACAATGATCCTGCAATCACCAGACTACTCAAGGACACCTTGTCAAAGCCTGGAGGTGACCAGGTGACCCACATCGAGGTAAGCCCGGTCAGGGGAGTCGTGCGCATTCGAGGCTATATTGCCGCTTCGAATTTTGTTCTGTTGCTTGCGGTAGGTAGTCCAAGGTACGCAGACGGCTCGGACCGGTGGCGGCGGTGTCAAGTCTGGTGCGTAAGCCCATAGCAGCGGGCGCAGGGCTTCACGCCCGGAGATAAGTAGCCTCACACAGATAATATCCGGCGTCAGCGCCGGCGGAGGGTCGCTGCAGCTGATCGCACGCGTGCGCGGCTTCGTCGCAAGTCGCGCAGCCGCGAGCGGCGTTCAGCCGCATCGCCTGGAGACCGTTGCAATCAGGTGGGTGAATCGGACGCCTTGGAGGTTCTGCAGCTCTTGTGTGCGGCGCAATAGCCGCATTCTACTTCCTCGTCCAGTGCGTAGAACACCTGCTTGCCCACGTCCACCCGAGCTGTGGAACCACCGCCCAAGCCGACAAGTGCCAGCGACAGCGCCGGCGGCGAGCGGTGGCTGCCCCAGAAGATGCAACAGCGGCCGCAACGGCGGCGCGGGCGCCGGCGGCAACGGCGCGTGCGGGCTGGCAGAGGCGCTCGTCCAGTAGCCGTAGGTCGTCGCCCGCGACGGGCTTGCAGTCGAAACCGCCCATCTGCTGGAAATAGGTGAACTGGGTGACTTCCATCCCTGGACAGGTCGCACCACCCTTCCCACACCACAACCGCAGGGTCAAGTTCACCTCGCCCGGCCGCGACCCCTCACACGTTGACCTTGAAGAAACCTGAGCGGGCGAAGCACGATGGCTTCGGCCCGGGCCGGCGTGTTGGCTTGCGCCAGCGCCGGGGCGGCGGGCACGAGGCAAAGCGCAAAGGCGGCTAGACCGCGCTGCATCGGCAGCGGGCAAATGATGTGGCTGGTCCTCACAAGCCCCCTCCTAGCGGCGAGTTTCCAATTTAGCGTTAATGCCGCGCTGACTCGCCTACTTCCACTCCCTGCGCTCCCTTCCCCGTCTTCCCGCCTGTGACGCCGCCTGTGCCCCCCGTCTGCCTCGTTGCCTCACCCTGCGTTATCACAAGGCGCATGAGTTGAATTGTGACGTGGTGGGTCAGGGCCAGGCCGACTACAGCTTTGCGGTGACCTTCCCCTTCCACCCGCATACCGACGGCCGTCAAGGGCGGTGACGTCACAGTGACACGGGAGTACGCGCAGGTGGGGGGGGCGGGGCGTGGACATGTACTCGGCGGCACGTGCATGTGGGATCCAGGCATCCTTCCTGGGGCAAGAAGTGGGAGTGGTGGTGCTTGCACTCGCGTCAGCGCGCGTGCGCTGCTGCGCATGCGTGCTTTTGTGCACGCCCATGCATGCAACAAGCTTCGTGTGCCGTGCGCGCGCAGGGGCGTGTTCTTCTGCGCGCGCAAGGGGTCCTCCAGAACGTCCGGATGCGTACCACAAGTCAATTCAGGGGCGACCAGGAGGCACCCCGCCGCCTGCTGCCTTCTGCACAGAACTGCCCCTTGCGCTCTGCACAGAGCGCCCCTTGCACACCACTGTCCGCCGACACCCCTCCCCTTCCGCGGCCGCCATCCACTCCAGGGGCCCAACGCCCTCATGTACTGCCTGCCCACCGGCGGCTTCAGCCCCTCAAAGCACGCCGACCTGCAGGAGTCGCCAAGGCTGAGCTGTCAGAGGAGGTGCGGCGGCACGCGGAAACGCACTGCGGGCGGCGCCGTTCTCGCACGCAGCGCGGCGGGAAGCATGGCCTGGGGGCCCGCTGCTGCCAGGTCTTGATGGGGGTGCACGCAGGCCTCTTGGGCAGAGTTTATAGCCTGCTGGTTTTTAGCCGCCAACGCCCTGTAAGTGCGCTCCAGGATCCGCCACTGCCACCCCCCGGCCCTTCCCATTAGCCCTGGCACGTACTCGCTTACGCCGCCGGCGCAGCCAACCGTCGCACCTGCCCCTGCACCCTAGGCGTGGCCAGCGGCGGCCGCTGGGTGCCGCTGCTGCCAGCCGAACAGCACCCGGGCCTGGCGGAGGTCAAGTGGTGCATGAACCGGTTTCAGCCCTTCCTGGTCATTGACCCCCAGCCTGACCTAAACCCCGGCAGCAGAGACGCAGGAGGAGGTCAGCATGGAGGTGGGGCCAGCGCACAGCCGTGGTGAGACAGCATGGTGCAGGCTGTGGTGGTGAGGCCACGCAGGGTTCTTGGCTGTAGGCCTGCAGCTCGCCTTGGGAGCGCGTGGGAGCGCCCTGTCAAGGGTCGCAGGAGAGGCGGGATGCGGCTTCACGCGCCTCAACGTGCGGCCTCGTTCCAAGCCAGCCGCCAGCCCAGGGCACCCGCGTGGCACCCCAGGGCACCCGGCGCCCCAGGCCTGTCCTCAACGC
>NNCB01000636.1:0-15511 GCA_002317545.1 Scenedesmus quadricauda | reverse complement strand
CGGTTCGGGGGGCGAGGCGCGTCCAGATGACGAAACCGTCGCTCGCCGGATCGCCCAAGCCCACGGGCCGAGGCTGAACGGGAACTCACGGCAGACCAGTGGGCGGACCCCTCGGCGCGCAGGATCGCGGGGGCGGCAAGGCCGGCGAGCGTGACCCCGGCAAGGAAGTGGCGGCGATTGAACATGGCTGGACTCCGTGGGGGCGAATCGACGCCCCTGATAGCCCAGTCGCATGTTTCATCAATGACGGATGGTGTTGCGGGTCAGAACCACATCCGCGCCATCGACTGGCGATGCTGCCAGTCTCGCGGAGGGGTGGGCATGATGGTGACACGCCTGCAGCGAACCCCTCCACCACAACAAGCCCCAGGCGGGAGTGGGGGGCTGTTGGAGGATCTATCGTGAGTATCAAGCTCGATTAGGGTGCTGCGTATTGCGCGCCAGCGAGGCGGCGTGCCCCGGCCAGCGGTCGCCACGACCCACATCGGCCAGCCTGCCGCTGCAGGAGAAGGTAGATGTAGCTTACCTGGGCAAACCGACAAACGGCATCAGGAAAAAGAACAAAAGCGTAAAAAGCTATTTTTTGCATAGGAGGACAAGCAGGGGTACTTTACTAAATCGGGTACTGCCATCTGTCCACCCCTCTTCAGTCGCCGTCAACCCCGGACCACGCGCGGCGGAACCACTTGGTCGCGCGCCCCCACCATGCCCCCCGCCCGCCGCCGTCGCTGCCGCCCGCCGCTTGACGCGCCGCCTTGTCCCTCGCCTTTTGCCGCGCGACCTCGTTGCGGATCAGCGCACCCTAAATTCCCACTCATCCCGCCCCGCGCGCCGCCTGTACACAAGATCCAGTTCGCGCCACATCTGCTCCACGCGCCGCCGCATCTCCTGCAGCCACTCAGCCAGCGCCATGCCGGCCTCGAAACGCTCCTCGAGGTGGTACTCGTGGCGCGCGCGCTTGTTCAGGGCGATGGTCCTGTCGCCGTTTGCCTTATCCTTGCCGGTCTTCTTCGCCTCCCGCCATTGTCCCCGGCGGACACGGCCGCCAGTGCATCACTGTGTGGAGCCGCTCCATCCACCGCTCCACATGAGGGTGGAGCTCAAGCTGGGAAGGGGGCAAGGTGGTGGGGACGGCAGCTTCGAGGACGGGTGGGTGCGAGCTGGTACTCAGCGGCGGGGCCTGCTCGGCAAAAGGGCCCGCTTGCGTTCATTTGAAAGGCCACGGTGGCGTAATGGCCCTCGCTTCGCGCCATCGCCGGCGAGCGTTGAGGGCCGCCCAGAATTGGGGGTGCAAGGGAGAGGCGCCGGAGGCGCTTCAGGGCGCCGTCGAGCCGTACAGTACTGGATCGTGCTTGCCGTGGGTGTGCATGATGCATGGCCCCCCTAGGGGCTGCGTGCACGTGTGGTGTCCGGGGGATTTTCGCGACTTTCCAACATTGGGTTAACGCCGCGCTGTCCAAACCAATCGTACCGCGATCAGGCCTTTGCGTTGCGCGGACGCAGCGGTATGGAAGCCGCCATGAGTGAAGCCGCGATCCGCATCGACGCCGTCTCGAAAACCTATGCCGGGGGCAAACAGGCGCTCGATAACGTCAGCTTCGACGTGCCGCGCGGCCAGATCTTCGGGCTGCTCGGCCCGAAGGCGCGGGCAAGTCGACGCTGGCGCGCCGTCTGCCCTGGCAGGGCACTTCAGAGGGTGCGGTGCGTGACGATGACGATAAGTCGTACTGATGAGGCAGGTGATGCAGATGGGTTGGTTGGTTGTGAGATTGTTGATTCTTGCTTATGAGCTCCGAGATAGTAGTTCCCGACGGTGCTGGAAGATCGAAGTGCCGAAGTGGTTTGGATGCGCGCCGCCGCCTATGGGGCGGGCAAAGGGGGAACAGGATGCGCGGGCTGTGCGGCAGGGCCAGGGCGAGGGGCTGCCGGGCAGTGGCTTCCTTGACGTTGCCCGCTCACGCCAGTTTTTAAGCAGATAATCGCTGCGTTCTGTATCCCGATATCAGGCAATGTCAGTGAGTGTAATGAAAACCTGGTATTTGCAGTAGCTGCGAGCTGTGGCGAGGTCCTCCCGTGTCTGCGCAAGCTGGGCATGAGGAACAGGAGCTCGGAGGGCGCCCGCCATTCGCGCAGCTGCTGGGTGCGGGCTGTACGCGAAGGGCGGGTCGGCCGTGGGCCGCTGCCTCGTCCGCTTTTGGAAGTAGTTGCAGTCCATCGGGTCGTTTTTTACGGAGGTCACCTTCGTGCTATGATCCACGTTGTCGCGACGGTCCAGCTCGTTGGCGGCGTGGCGCACGTTGATGTTGTGCCGCCCCAGTACTTGGCTCCAGGCTTCGCGGTGTTTTTCTTCAATGCCTTTAATAATCACGCTGCTGTGGGCAGGGTGTTAGGCAGCTTCCAGTGCTCGTGGTAAAACCTGCCTTCACCGTGCCATTAATATAGGTGGGTTTGAGACGGGAACGTATCTTTGTTGAAATACGGCACATCTTGCCCAAAAATTTACCAAACGTATTATAGTTATGGCGCTTCCGGATTCGCTCATCGCGTGCATGATCTAGGCGAGCGGCAAATCCCACGTGCCTTGTGATCCCGAGGCGCACGGCACCTCGCTGGCACTGACGGACCTAACTTGCTAGACGGTTACACACCTGCAAGTACGGTTGTTCTGTGAATCCACCTCTTGCACAATATGGGGTCTGCCTGTGAATGCCGGCCAAGCCGGCCAGTGGTAGGCAAGCGGCGGGCTCAGAGGGATGCTGGTGCGTGGCGGCGGTGATCAGCAGGCCCAGACGACTGAAGTATGGGATCTCCTGGTGGCAGTGCGAGTATTCACTATATGTCAATCTGAGTAGAAGGTGGCAGCGCGCCCAGAAGTCCGGCATTATTCTGGCGGCCCAGGCCGGGGCTACCAAATTTGTGTATGACTAGTCGATCATCAGACTTGCAAGGCCAAACACGCTGGCAGCAGAGCGACGGCAGCCTGCACAGAGTACAGTCTTCCCCCGCTACAGCGAACCCCGCCATAGCGAAAACCCTGCCCATAGCGAAAACCTTTGCCCATCATCGTTTAAAATCCCTGCCAATCAATCACTTCGTCGAGCGATACGCGCGGCACCGCCCACTGGTTCACCGCCGCATCGGTGTCGGCATGGCCGATCGCCAGCCCGGTGAACACCATCGTGCATGCGTCCAGCCACCAGTCCTGCGTACGCACCATACGCCGTTTCACTGCAGCATCTGCCACTTCTCATGAAATATTTTGAACTTAAAGGTTGCAGCCGGTAACCCGGGAGGGACAGGATTACCTGCCCGGCAGTTATTGTGACCTGGGTATTAAGCAATGGCATGACCCACATCAGGAGGCGGCATAAGTGATCTTCACGCGCGGTTCTGCAAGCGCTAAACTTCAGTGCACATAATCGGGCTGAGCCATGTCTGAAGAGGCCACCATGCAGAAAAGGCGTGCCTGCTGTAGCGCAAGCTGCAGATCCTGCCGGCAGGGCAGCCGGCGAGGCTAGCCTAGCTATAATCGCATGAGCCCCATTAACCTGATATTGGTACTCGACGACAGGGGATTTTGCATCCGAGGCAAATGGGTATCGCTGCGCATTTTGGGGTGCTAACGCAACACCTGACAATCGGTTGTGCTAAAAATTCACTATTCGGTAAGTATGAACCGCCGGGACTGCAAAAGTATGCAGCGAGCCCGATATATGGTCATGGAGGTGTTGCCGGATGACTGCATATGCGTAACCACAAAAATCCGGCTTGACGGAATCAACGGCGATCCCCGCCACCCTCGCGCGTCATGAGAGCCGGTGACGGGGATAAATTTTTAATGCAACTGGTAATCGCATGGACACCGCGAACACAACATCGACACAACTGGCGCTGATCATTGTCCAGTCTGCGTGCCGCGCACCTCCCCCTGCATGAGTCAAGGGGTGCCGCCCAACACGGTCACGCCGACACGCGCGCGCGCCGCGACGCGCGCCCACCACGACCGCTGCTTGGCGCGCTCGGCCGCCGCTGCCGCCTCGGCGGCCTTGCTGCGGAGGCCCGCCGCCAGCCGGCGCGTCGGCTCGTCCCGCACGAGCCAGGGGCACCTTTCTTCGCCACTGCGCGCTGGCTGGGAGCTCCGATCTCGTCGACCCCCAGCCACAGCTGGTCTGGACGCTTTCCACATCGATGACGAAAATCTGGCGCGTGCCGGGCAGCAGGGTGAAATGCGCGGCGAGCGGCGAGCGCATCCCATTCACTGTCCTGCGGCAACACCGGGAGGCACGGCATGAATGCGCAGGGTCAGTCGCGCTGCGGGAGCGTTTGATAGAGCGGCTGTGTGTTTTGAAGGTGCGCGTGCTGGGATGTACGGTTGTGTATGCTGGTCAAAGGTGCCCTCACGTGTGTGTGTGTGTGTGTGTGTATGTGTGTGCGTGTGTGTGTGTGTGTGTGCGCGCGCGCACGCAGCGTGTTCGATGCGTGGGAGCAGGACGGCAAGGACGTCAGCGCCTATGACCGCGCCAAGCTGATGAGCGTCGATTATGACGCGACCCCGCTCGGCGAAGAAGCCGACAACCGCATCCGCACCTTCCAGCGCGACGCGGCGAAGCGGGCGGGCATCTTCACACCTCAGGTTAGCGTCTTCACAGTATTGCCTCCGCCTCCGCCCGGATAATGCGTTGAAGTGGAAAGACAAACCCGCTGTCCATCTCATCAAACGCAGGCATATCCGGCTGCGCCGGCGCGCCGCCCTCGCCCGCAGCCGCCTGCGGCTGGGAGCGCTCACCGCCGGTCGGGCGGCCCTCGCGCGCCGCTATGGGGCTCTTGTACCAGCCGTTCGTCGAGGGCCAGACGCTGCTGATCACGGAGCATCTCCGCCAATCCACATCGGTGCAGGCGGCGCTGCTTCTCCTGCTGGCGCTCGCGATTGCGCGCATGTTCGTCGTCCAGCTGGCGCACCTGCGACCATCGGTGGCGAAGGATCGCAAACCGCGCGCACGGTGGCGGCGAACAATATTGTCAATTCGGGTTTCATGGTGACCGCGGTGCTGCTGCTGTGTCTGATCATTTGGACTCGAGCGCGAGGAAGGTGCGCAGGTTCATGTTCGCGGCGCTGTTGCCCTGGCGGAAGCGCAGAGGCTTCGCCTCCGCTCATCTCCGCCGAGGTACGGGTAAACGCGGTCTGTTCGCGGATTTCGGCTGGCAACGGGGATGGACGACCTCGTGCCAAGGCCAGGTCGAGCTGACATGAGTGGTGTGTAGAGCGTGCAACTCGAATCGCAGAGCATGTGATATTTTCCAACATGTTTTAATGCAATGCCTAAGCGCAGGCCTCAGCTGCCACAGCAAAGTACATCTGGGCGCTGAACTTGCAGCTGCTCACCAAGCAGCCTCTGAGAAATGATGAAACTTGTTGCTATGCATACAGATGCTCATCCCCAGCCCCAACGAGGCCTCACAAGTAGGCGAAAGTGTGTCTGCAGACCCTTGTTTGCCAAGCTTGTCAGTGCCACTGGTGCACCACAGCGTCAGGTTGAGCCCATCTTCCCACCCATCCACCCCAGTGTTCGGCACCCATCTGCCTGAACGGGCACCGGACAGGCCAAGCCCAGCTCATTTTTGGCTGCTGTGACACCTGCAACCATCACGGACAACATGGCCGCTATGCCATGCCCTCTCCACAGCGTCCTGCTGCTGATCGCCAGCGCTCCGTGCCCATCGCTCGACCTGTCGCTCGCCGGGCTGTTTGCCATGGCCTATGCAGTCACGGACAACGCATGGGTCAGCGCTTCATAATATGTGTTGCGGCGGCTGCCCGCCTGCCATGCCGCGTGCTTGAGCCAGAGGGTTGGAAGATGAAAACGGAGCGGGGACCGATGACTGGGGCTCAGCTACCATCCATCGTGCCGCACCATTGCCGCCGCCCACAATTATGTAGAAATGGTGCAAAGAGAGACAAACTACCGGGCCGGGGGCGCCGAGCCAGGGGGCAACATCGCAGCCGCCAAACGCAAAGTACCAAGTCACCGCCGCCGGCGCTCGTTTCGCGGCCCCTACGCGCGTGCTCTCGCCCCGCAATGACCGGCGACGTGCCCGATCTGCTTCCTTGTGTCAGCTGGATGATCTGGGCGAGCTGGTTGTTGCGACCGGCTGGTAGCCCTTGCCCTTGACCGTCCGCTGGTATGCAGCAGGTCGGATGGCCAGGATGGTGGTGAAGCGCGATCATCACGCGCAGTCAAGATGGCAACCAATACCCGACTATGTCAGGCCGCTCTGCCCGCAAGGCGGACGAGCCGGACCTTCCCGGCTTCATCGCGCAAATCGGCTTCGGTTATCTCATAGCTGGCGGGGCATTTGTAACCTGCGATGCGCCCGCGAACGAAGGCATCGATCGCCTCGACCGGGAATACTCCTCGCCGCCAGCCGCTCGGGTCGGTATTCCAATCGGCCCCGAGGTGCCACCCGTGACGAACAGCGGCACGACCGCGTGCTCCATGTCGCCGCCGTACATGGGATGATCCTCCATCGGGCTTGGAGCCGTTTGATTGTCACAGTCGCCGACGAGATCGTCCGCGTCAGCACGCGGTCCTCCTCGCTCTTGTCCTCCCGAAATAATAAAGGCCGAGCGGGCGGTCATTGCCGTTCACATAATCGATCGCGTCGTCGATGAGTCTTGTACGTTCACCGGCTTGATCGAGATCGCGCACGGCGCCGTCCTTGGACAGCTTCGGCTTGCCGCCCTGCAGCACGCAGTCCTGCAGCGGCGGGCGCGCGGGGGCCGGCGCGGGCGCGGGCGCCACTGCGGTGCCGTTGTCCGCCATGGGCTGGCGGGCCTTGTGCTTGTCGATATCGTCGTAATAATCGCCGTAGCCGAAGGCGTCGTCGGCGTAAGACAGTTTCAAAATCGAGGCGCAACATCCATGTCCTGCCAGCGCGCCGGCGGACAGTACGCAGTGGCGCGCGCGCGGTCAGCAGTCCGCTCTCGCCCCCTGCTGCTGGCTGGTGGCCGCCAACCTGCCGCCCGCCTATTCCGCTGCAGGGCGCAGGACTATGCGAGCGGCCCGCTTGCTTGTAGTGTTCCTGCGGCATTTTGCTCGCAACGCTTTCAAATGCCCGCTGCAGTGACGACCGCCTGCTGCCAACTGCAGACAAGGACGCACGCGGAGTGAGCAGTTGCTCGTGCACACGTAGTGCGTGCTGTCGCGCCGAGCTTGCTCAGCCTTCATGTTTGGCAGGAAAAGAGTTTCCTGGACTGCGCCTGTGGCCTTCAGTTCCGCACGCACATAATCGAGCTTCCAATGACACGCCCCGCGGCCGAAATAATCCTCATCCAGGATCAGGTCGGTGTAGACCGTACCTTGGTACTCGGTGTCTGACACCTTACGCAGCTCAAATACTTCATTACTGCTGATTCGCGGCGTTACGCCGACAGATTCGAGGCGAAAGAACCCTGGCATCGCCGGGTGCCGAAGGGTACACCGACTATCCGGCGCTGGTGGACGCGTAACGCTGCATCGATCCTCTGTGCTATCATAAGCCGATGACCCAGCACGCCCAAGGGCGGGCGCGCCCTGCTGATGGGGCTGGTGATCCGCTGCGTCCTCTCGGTGTGTGCTCCGCGGGTTCGTCGATGATGAAGGCCTTGTCGATCTTGATGGTGGTGATCGGCAGGCGTTTCAGGTAGGCCAACGACGAGTAGCCGGTGCCGAAGTCGTCGATCGCCAGGCGCGCCTGGTATGTAATATGAACAGCTACCAGCACATGGTGCGAAGCAGCGCGTCGCGCATGGTGCAGGCGGGTGGGGTGGATGTTGCTGTCACGGATGGAGAGAAGACGCATGTATCCGACCCTACACACTGTGGATGTTATGCGTTTCGAGTTGATGGAAGGCGCTCGGCGCACGGCGGGCTTCTTTAACGTGTTGACCGCCCCGTTCGTTGAACTGCAAGTGGAGTAATGTGATGCTCGCTCAGAGCGCAATCTTGGTTGTCGGCCCCCCTCGCAGCGGCACATCAGCCGTATGTCACGTACTCAGTGAATGCGGAGTCCACTTCGGTGATCCCGAGGATTTTGTCAGACTTGAGACTGAGGTGCACTTGAGCCAGGCCGCAAGGCACGAGTCCGTCAAGGCAGCTGCTGCAGAGCTATATCTACCCGTGGCAATTGTGATCATTCTACATCATGACTTTAACTGGATCAACCTTACCCGTTCTCAAGGCTGGCGCCCTGCTCAATGCCACCACCTATGCACATGCCGTTGATCTGCGCCACTCACTGCAAGTGTGGACTGGGGCTTGACTTTCCTTTGAGGTCATGGTAACAAGCCTAAAGATGGAGAGCTCTTAAATCTCTCTTCCCACCGGCCCCGCAATCTATGATCTGCTCCAGGCCTTTGTCCGCGTAAGTAAAACGATTCTCGTGTATGATCAGGCCGGCATCATAATTGCCAGAAAGTACCCCCTGCTCAATATCGCTGAATAAAACTTCTGTTTTATTTTTTGGGGTATCCAGGGAAAGCATATTGGCGTGGTATTGCAGCGTAGCAATAGCATGCAGGACAGTCTTGGGATGCATACATAGGTTTCGCGGCAGTCCAGCTTAGTGTAAGCAACCAAAATTGCACGCCGACGGACATGGGTCTCGTTGCCGGGGGCCTCCTGCAAGGCTGAGCTCGACACGGATACACGCATTTACTCATTGACCACTTGATGCTGTTGAACAACCGGTGTGCATATCCTGACATGAATCTTGAAACAACCTGAGGCGCACCCTGGTTAACTTCAACTTTGAATTCACGCTTCAATACGATCCAGGATGATCTCATAAGTGATAATTCACCCATACGGGCACTTATAGTTTCAATGGTAAAGCCAGTGAAAATATTCAGCTGGCGACCTTCGCTGTTAGCTGTCGACGCTCATGAAGCGGGTGGGGCGTCAACAGCGAAAGTGGGCCTTTCGACATGTTAATATGCGTCGGAGGCTTCTTTACCCGGGAGGTAAAGGGGCTGAACGCCTCGGGGATCGGCGAGCGGTGAAGCTGTCGTTGAAACCTGCCCGAATTTGTGACCCGTCGAAACCTTGGCGCCGCGCATATTGTCAGTCGCCGAGACTGACGCCCAGCCGCCAGCAGACATGCGCCAACTGTCAGAGAGCCGAGCCTGCTAGCCCGGGTGCCTTATCGGCGGGTGAAAGCTGGGTACCACACCAGCACGACACTGCCCCCCGATGAACTGGGCAATCGGCCCGATGGCGGCGAGCACCAATACATAAGGCACATAGATCGATTGCACCGTGGCTGGCTCGCCATCGATCACGGCTCCGGTTGCGCGGGCGCTACAGCAACCGATGCCCTTGCTTGCCCGCTTGCCGCTCGTGCCCCGCAGGCCGAGGCTAGGGCAGCGGCGCGGGCATGAACTCCGGGGCCTCGTTGCAGGCGTAGCCGAACATCAGGCCCTGGTCGCCCGCGCCCTGTTCCTCCGGCTTCTTGCGGTCGACGCCCTGGTTGATGTCGGGCGACTGCTTGCCCAGCATGTTGATGAGTGCGCGGGAGCGTGTGGCCGGTTTCAGTGCGGCCAGGGGTCAGCAGGTGTGGGCAGCGGCCAGGCCGACGTGAGGGAGACGAGGGAACACTCGACCAGCAGCCGCTGCACCGCCGCCGCCGCGCCGTCGACCCCCGCAGGTCGAGCAGGGCGGCCTCAACATTGCCTTCCTTGACGGCCGCCGCCCGCACCCCGCCGCGCCCGGCGCCGACGGCGCAGCCGCCGCGACGGCGCCGCCTGGCCGCCGTCGCTGCCCGCACACGCGCCGAAGATCTGGGGGCGGTCGAGCGGGGACTTCGGGGATCTCGCGCGTGACGTGGATCTGCTGCTGCCTGCGAGTGGCCCGAGGGGCTGCTGGCCGGGCTGCCGCCAGACCAGGCCGCTGTTGCTGGTGGGCAGAGCCCCTCGCGCTGCCCTCCCCCACAAGAGTGCACCAGCTGCTTGCGGGGGGCAGGCAGGTCGCATCGCTGCGTCCGCTGGTAGCATGCTGACGGGCCTGCGCGGCGATCGGGGAACGGGCTGAGGCGACATACCTGTGCTGTTGGGGGCGTCTTGACAAACCGCTGACCCTGCCCGCAGCCCCCCCAAGCGCCGCCCACGAACCACGGCCGCCCCCGCTCCCGAAGGAATGCAGCGACGGCCTATTACGTCAGCATCTCGGCATCGGCATCCCTCGCGCTGGTCGCGCTACCATGTCGCCGGCGGGCAGGGCGTGTTCACGCTGCCGCCTTCGGAAACGGCGATGCTCGGGACCGGCCCGCGGGCCTACGCGGTTCGTGGGTCTCGCGCACGTGGCAACGCGGGCAAGCAGAAGTTCCTGCACGCGCTCGCGCTGGTGCCCGCGGCGCGGCAGCGCCGGAGCAGCTGTCGCGATGCCCGAGGGCGCGACGGGCTGACCGTTCTCGGAAAAGCCCGGCAGCAAGCGTCCGGCGGAGGCGCCGGCGGTGAGAGGGGGGCGGCAAGTGGGCCGGTGGTGGGGGACCGTGTGCCTGCGGCAGTGTCGAGCGTAGCCAACTTGTTCTCGAGCGGATGGATGCATTTCTGAGCGAGACCGACGACAGTGGCCGGATGCCCAGCTATTCGAAGGTGGCGGTCGCGGCGGTCGTGGGCAATGAAGACGGCGCGCATCATGTATGCAGCCAGATTTTTCAGGCCCTGAACGATGTGGGGGTGGACTATCCCTGCCGTTGCTGGATGCTATTGGGTCGGGGAAGCGACCTGGCGTCCCGATTCGGCCCCGGATGATCGGCTGGCCACCGATCGTGCCGACCGCGCCCCGCGGCGACAAGTATGTAGAAATGGTGCAAAAGAGCAGCGACCGATCGCCGATCGGCGACGTCCTGCGGCATTGCGGGCGTGACATGGACAACGCGGCGACGGGTAGAAGAACATTGTCTTTCAGCACCGTTGCGCGACCTTGCCCTATAGGATAGGTGGGTAGCGTACGCGCGTCGACACTCGCACCAACAAGGACCAATTGCTGGCCCGGACCCGCCGCATCGCGGGGCAAGTCGCCGCAATCGAGCGCGCCATCGCCGACGAGGCGGGTTGCGCGGCGATATTGCATCAGGTCGCTGGCGTGCGCGGGGCGATCGCCGGACTGATGGACGAACTCGTCGCCGATCATCTCCAGTCGCACATCGTTGCGCCCGGGCTGTCGGATGCCGCCGCGCGCGGGCGCGGCGACGAGCTGCTCGCAGTCATTCGCCGTTATACGAAATAGGGGACCATCCATGTCGCTCGACAGCGAAATCGACGCGCTGACCCACCAATATGGTTCATATCAGTCAATCAACGAACCAATGGAGCGAATCATGTCCCATGCCGCACCCCCTCGCCTGACGCCACGCCAGATGGTGCACGTCCGCCGCGGCGTATGACGACCAACGCCGCCCCACGAGCGGGCGCACGTCCAGTTTGACTGCGGCGAGGCGGTGGCGCGCGCGCGCAGCTGGACGGCGGGGATCGCTGGGGCGGCCGCTCGGGGTGGCGCCCGCGGTGCAGGGTGCGCGCGGCCGCGTGGCGGCTGGTTGCAAGGCGGAGGGAGGGGGGCTGCTGCCTTCCTTTGTTGTGGGGCAGATGGGCTGGGAAGGGGGATGTGGGGGGCTGCTGAGGCGGGCGCTGCCTGTGCTGCCGATGCTGCCTGCCAAGCGGAGGCTGCGTTCTTACGTGATGCGATCGGCGGCGCTGGGGTCTCCCGAGCCTTCGGGGACGCCCTCGCGGGTTCGCACCGTCAGCACGGCCTCAGAAAAGCAAAATACTTCACAGCCCCCTAAACGAACACACGCCTGCTTCCCTGCTCGACGCCCTGGCCTCGCCAACGCAGGCAGCAGCACCCGCGCGCAGCAGCACGCCGCGCCCCCCGCCCAGCCCGTCGACGGCTGCTGGTTCTGCCTGTCTTCCGAGTCCGTCGACGTCTCCCTCGTCGCCAGCGTCGGCGACGAGACGTACGTAGCCTTGGACAAGGGCCAGATCACGCCGGATCACGTCCTCGTCGTCCCGATAGAGCACTACCCGTCGATGCTGTCGCTGCCGCCGGCCGGCGCCGACGAAGTGGCGCGGTACCTGTCCTCCCTGCGGGCCGCGTTTGCGGCGGACGGGAAGCGGCTGGTCGGTGTTGAGCGCGACCTGGCGCGCATTCGAAGCCGCGCAACCACTGCCTCGTGGCCGTGGTTGCGCGATGAGCCTCGGCGCGGCGGCGGGCGCGCGGGAGGCTTTTGAGATGCATGCGGCGGAGGCGGGGTTCGAGGTGGCGCACGTGCCGGCTAAGGGCGGGCAGCTGGACACGTGAGTTGGGCGGGGTGGAGTTGGGTGGTGGCGTTGATGTGTGTGTGAGTGCTGTGTGAGTGTGTGTGTGTGTGTGCGTGTGTGTGTGTGTATATGTAGGTGTGGGTGTGCTGTCGCGAGATGCGCGGGTGGCGGCTGATCGCGAGCATGGAGGGCGATGCCGACAAGACGCGCGAGGGCGGCGACGATCTGTTCGGATATGAAAACAGTTTCAAGGCGTTGTCGGGGCAGCTGCGCGCGCTCAACGACCCCGCCTTTACCGCCAAGCTGGCCGCCGAAGAGGCGACCTGCGCCGCGGGCGAGTGATGCGGAATCGAACGTCTGCTCCGCGCGACAACGAGCCGCACGCCGTCCACACACCATCTCGACAGCACGCCGCAGACACACACTCACACACACACACACACACACACACGCACACGCACACGCACGTACACTCTCTGACAACACACACACACACACAGACACAGACACACAAACACTCGCACAGGTCGCACCTCACTCACCGCGCGCGGCGGTGCAGCGGCTGTCTGGCGGCGGCGCGTACTTCCTCGGCCTGCTCCTGATGGCGTCGCCGTCATACTCGCCCCATCCGGCGGGGGGAGCGCTTCCCTATGCATCGGGCGCCAAATCCTCGCGGACTGTCGGGCGTGCCGGACCGCGCGGACTGGCGGCAGTGCAGCAAGGGCAGCGCGGCGGAGGAGGAGGCGGAGGCGGAGCGGTTCAAGGCGAAGTACAAGCCGTTTGACATTATGGCCGTCGCGGCGGGGCAGGGGTGACCGGGGGTGACAGCTCGTCAGCGGCGGGGGCGGCGGCGCAGAGCGGCGAGCTTTGCAGGGGCTGGGGCGGCGCACGGTGCGCGGGCCGGGGCGCCCCTGTGGTGTAACCGTTTGCAGCGTGGCGGTGTTGGGCTGCTGGGGTCTGGTAGGGTGGGCAGTACGGCGTCCTGTGCAAGGGCTGGGTGGCCGGAGTGATGGGTCAGCGCGTGTGGAGAGGGATGCGGAGGATGGGCCGTAGGTGTAGTGTTCACCCGCCTGCTGTGGGATTTCTCTGAAAAGCTGCCATCGGTTTGCCTGGCCGGTGCGATAGTGCACCCGCCTGACGTCCTGGGTAGCCAGGTATAAAGCGGGATCTGCGCGGATTTCCCCGTGGCTCCCGCGGCGCGTGATCACTTACCACCACCGGCTCACCAACGGGCAAGCCCGTGGCCGGCCGCAAATATCCAAGAAGGGCGCCTCGAACACCAAAGGTTCAGCCCTGACGCCGCAAAATATTCAGCGCTAGCCCTGATCACTATGTGGCAGGCCGGAGCCGTGCAACGGACTTGCGACAGTGTAGATTGCGAGACGGTGCTCGGCCGGCGGCGCTTATGCGGTGGACACCGATGCCCTCTGCGCATGAGCGCAGCGTCCGAGCCGAAACACGCCCGTTTGGCGCCATTGTTCCAACATTCTGAAAAGTTTGAACACGCCGGTTACCGGGGTGTCAAATTCCGGTCGCGGTGATCGAGGGAGGGAGCAAGGAGATCCAACTCGAGCTCGGACGGTTGTTCTTCAGGTTGGTGGGAGCTTGATTTCAAAGCATACCGCTCACTCTCATCATCCATCTACACCTCCGGCACACGCCGAGCTCACCCAACACACAGCAGAAATGGCCCACGTCGGCCTGTTCGCCGAACAGGTAGCCAGCAGACCTGCGGCGTCTCGGCCCGCGAGTCTCGCGCCCGCGTGGTCCCGCTCAGGTTCGGGGCAGGGCGTGCCGGACAGAGGTCGTGTCCGGGCTCGGGGTGAAGCCTCATGCAACGGAGCTCAGGAGCCGGTTTGCCAGCCCTGCGTCTCCAATTCAATGCTAGTACATCCGTGGAGCGGGCGGATCTTCAATGGGCGTGCACAGCGACCAGATCCAGGGCACCCAGCGGCGCAATGCCTGATCCCTTGCCACACCCCCTACCATCCCCAACCCCTGGGGCATTGCCTTCGACGACGGGGCCAGCCCTTCTTTGCCGAAACCTCCAGCCCCGACGTGGCTGCCCGACAGACTGCCCGGCACGGTATTGCCCCGCTAGTGCGCGCGACTCGTTATATGTTCGCAGCGGCAGCTTCCCAGGGGGTGGGGACGCAGCTGCGGCGCTCCACTGATGCATTGGCAACGCACGCCGCAGCGAACTTCGGAACTCCACCGAACATCTGACGGACATCAATCGCCCGCGCGCACCCGCCATCTTGCCCACCCGGAGCAACTTCGGCTTCGACCCCCTCGGCCTGGTGCGTGTCCCGTGACCAGCCTAGCAGATCGCGTTCTCGCGGCAGCCCTCCGCGCAGCGGAACATGCTTCTAGCCAGCCAGCCTGCAACCAAGAACGCAGCTCTGCTGCGGAGCACTCAGTTGACGCGCGGGTCTTCGGCCGTGTGGTCACCTCTCTTTGGAACCACCCGCCCTGACCGTGATGCACACCTTGATCCCCGCCCCCCGCAGGCCGAGGACCTCGCCGTTGTAGACCTGCCAGCGCGAGCTCTGGGTGTAGCCCATCCAGATGTCGCCGTTGTCCCCGAACGTGGTCTCGACCGCCTTGGTCTTGAAACTGAGCTGGAACTTGGTTTCCAGAGCATCCAGCCCCATCGGGGTGGTGACGGTGTTGTCCGGGTTGCGCGAACTGGGCATGTCGTTGACATCCGATGTCCAGAACGCGGGCAGCAGGTACACCGGCTTGTAGGCACGGAAGTTGAAGATCCGCGCTGTGAGGCGAGCGCCGGCCGGATGGTAGACACAGCGCCTGCTCAGCGTCGTGGCCGGCCACCCAGCCGTCTGCGCAGCCACGCACGGGGCGGCGGCCAATCCCGCCCAGATTGGAATTGCCGCCGGCCGCGACTCCGGCGCACGTGCGCCTCGCAAGTCATGGGTACCCCTTCTCACCACTCACACTGGGCTGCGCCGCCGTCGATCCCAGGCCGTGAACGGCGGCAACGCCACCTGGTTCGGCATCGATGTGCCGTTTGACCTCAACACCCTCCTGGCCATTGTGAGTGCACCCTCTTTGCACACATTGACGCCGCGCGGACACCTTCGGTGCGAAGACCGCGCGGAGCCGCGCGGGTGGCTACATCGGCCAGTCCGGTGGTTGTTTTCCCCGATGCCGCATTCCGATTTTCCGCGCCTGTGACCACCAGTCCCCTCCCGCCTGCGC
>NNCB01000635.1:0-15537 GCA_002317545.1 Scenedesmus quadricauda | reverse complement strand
TGCATTCATGCTACGGCGCGTTTTGGTCCTTTTCTAGCTCATAGCCCGCTATTGCAGATCCTGTATTGTTATGACCCTGCTTCCGTCCGACAGCGGCAAAATGACTTTCGGGAGGGGTGCCTTGCCGCGATTCGCGGCGAAATCAGCGCGATCCTCCCGTTTTCGCCGCGTTATCGCGGTCTCGCACCGGTAATTTCCGCTTGAGAAACCGGTGTCATTGGCACATTGTTCGCGAAAGGCGCCCATGTCAAGAAGGTGCTTGGCGGCGGGCAGCATCCATGGCTATATCAACCTGGCGCAAGGCTCGCCAGCGCCAGAGGCAGCACGGCGCCTGTGGCGCTCGAAAGGATGTGACGAAGGCTAAGGCGCTGCAGGCATGACGCTCGCCTGCGGCGCTCGAATCCGATCAGAAGATAGACATGCGCTATCGCCCAAAGCAGCCAGGCGAGCCGACCCTTCAGCCGCCACTTTCCCAGGACATAGCGGGCGCGGCGTGCCGGCCTATCACCGCGCTGTGACTGTGATAGCACGGACGTGTTTCGGTGCCTCCCGCCCCATGTGTGCGAAAGCCACACGTGATGCAACCGTAAAAGTACAGGGAAGTCGTCCCTGCCCCACACTCATAGCGCGTGGTAGCTGCGTTATCGTGCGCAAGTGAATGGGCATACAACACTGCGGCCGTGTGCGAACCCGAATGCCCGGCGGAGGCGATCCTGCCCAACACCAAAGCGACCATGAAAGTGGACACTGAACTTCAGTCGCGGCGCCGAATGCCGAACATCAGGGCCTGAAGTGTCAATTCAGGACGCCGCGCAGCCGACGTGAGGCGGTGTAATGCGCTGTCAAGCGGCAAGTCTGCGAGCGGGAGTCTTGCCGGGCGCCTTGCGCGCACGACTGCATGACTGCGGCCCGTCAGCAGGCCGGCAAGCACCCCAAACGTTCAAGGTTTGCACTCCTTCCATAATAAATTAGGTACTATGGCAGCTCTAACGCTGCGCAAGCGATGTCACAGCCGCAATTATTGGCTTCTGAGTTCACCCAAGTGGTCCAGATGTCGCGTGTGCAAAGCAATCTTGTTGCCCCGCACTCATCGTTGCAGCAGATGACGTCGTAGGTTTCGTCTGGCCAAAGGCTTCCACCGCGCGCAGATCGCCAAACTCTACGTCGAGGTTCCGCTCACGCGAAAACGCAATGGCGTGTGGGGAATAATCGAAACCGGTGAGCTGCTGAAATCCTTTTGCGCGCAGAACAGATGACAACAAGAATCCTGGCCACTCGGCACATCAAATCACCGCCGCCGCGCGCCCAGATCGTAGTACTCCAGATCATCGATCACCACCCGCGTGCTGCTGATCACGGGCGCGATCACGACGCGCGCCGCGCCCCTGCACTCTGGAGGGAAAGACATCGTGTTCGCCGGCCCCGCCGTGACACGCCGCCGGGGCCAGCAGCATCCTGGCTGCTCGAACAGTTCGTCGAACTAGGACAAAATGATGCCGAACTTGCGGGGATGATCGACCTTTGACGATCGCGTCCGGCGGCGAGGCGCCGTCCTCCTGCGTCAGTGCACGTACGTGCGAAAGGCCTCGATGAACATTCGCACCCTTGTCGGCGTGAAAGCGAGGGAAGCCGCCCAGATCGCCTCGCGCGGCATGTCGGCATCTTTGAGCATGATCGGCAGGAGTCGACCCGATTTGCAGCACGGCGAGACGCAGGGCGTCGACGACAGCGCGCCGGAAAAGGAAAAGTCGCGGTAGGCTGCCAAGGGAGACTCCCCAGAGGCCCCAGGGTGATGTCATCAAACGTCAGCGTAACGACTGTAAGAGGAGGTGTTGGGTTGAAAGCCCGAGAGGCGCAGGATGAGCAGGGTGATGGTGTTCTCGTCGAAATGCTCGGACCGGATGACGACACCGCTTTCGGCCGGATGCCAGCGGCGCGTCCGGCAGGAGAACCAGCCGATAGGGTAAAGCCGGAATAAAGGAGGGTTAACGCATTGTGGTCGGACGTCGCGCCGGTCAAAGCCGTTTAAAACAGGCAGGCGATGGCCTCGGCGGCGGCGCTTTGGCTTGGCCGCAGGCGAGGATGCGGCCAGCGTGTCGAGTCAGGCAGGGCGCCGGTGGCCGACGCAGGTTGCCGACGGTGGGACGGAAGCCAGCACGTCGCCGACGTTCACCGGTGCGCTGGCGCGGCGCTGCGGCGCCGGCAGCGCCTGCGCGTCGGTGCGGCGGGGCAGCGCGCCGGGTGTGGCTGCTGCGGGGCAGGTGGCTGTGCTTCCGCTGGCGGCGGCGGCTGTGCCCCGCCTGACCGGCGTCACGTCAGGCTCCACCGCCACATGGCAGCGGGCACTGTGGGCGCTGTCGAGGCGGCCGGGATGTTTGGCGCGGGGGACACGACCGGCGCCAAGTCGCCGGTCACCAGCGCACAGGCGCGGGCACCGGCGCCGGCTGCAATGCGACGGCGGCGGTTCCCGGCTCGAGACAGGGTTGTGGCACGCAGCGGTTGGTGGAGCTGGTGTCCTCGAGCCGTTCCCGTTGCCGCGGATGACGTGATGGCCTGTGGCAGCGAAGAGTTGTTGAACAAGAGATGCGGTGGATGCCAGGTGACCTCTGCCAGGAGATCTGGGCGGATGGTCAGCCGCTGAACGCCCGCCTTGAAAGCGCGGACGAAGTCGACCGAGACCGCCTGAGATCGCACGGCGGCAACCGCAACCTGGTGCGCGAAGTGCGCGTGGCGGGCAAGCGCCTCGTGGTGGACGGTGTGCATGTGGATCGCGATGCCGTGGCAGAACGCTATGCCACGGTACTGCAGGGATTGCTGCCAACAGTCGCAGTAGCCCTGCTGGAAATCAGTACTGGGACGATACTGACTGTAGGCGCAAGTCAAGCCGTTTCCACACAGTCGTGCCTCGCCCGAAGCGCACGCACCAGCCTAGGTTGTCCAAGCTGCAGCTTGACGTCGATCAGACCAGCGTACGCATCGCTTCGTCGGAAGTCGAACCCGGTCAACACCACGTTGACTGCGACCGTGACGTCGCTCAGCGATGTGCCGACAGCAGAGCGAGTTGGGCTACAAGAATACCGCCATCTGTCTGCTTGTGCCAACAACGCCATGCATCCGCTCACGCCAGACCTTCTTGCGCAGCCTTCTGGACCCTCCCCAAAAACCCCGATTGCCGGCTTTCCTGTTAGCGGTCAGACCAGTCGTGTGTGTACGTCACCCAGGCGGACAGGGGTGAGAACGCTTAACCCCAAGAGCATTTGAGCTCACGCCATATTACGGTGATTACGGGCCTACGCCGGGTAGGAAAAACCACGGCGCTTCGTTTCTTTGACAACCCCTCTCAGCGCCCCCGTGCTGAACGTGGTGTCGGCTGGTATCGCTGCTGCGCTGCTGCGCGCGATGATCTGCTGCTGCTGCGGTTGCTGGTGGAGGCGACGCAGCTGGTCGCGCAGCGCGGCTGCTGTTGCTCCTGCTGTTCATCGCGGCAGCGGAACGCACCGAGCTGCTGTTCGAGGCTGCGGCGACGCCCTTGGCTACAGACGCGTGTTGAAGATCGGTCAGGGGTCGGCGCGGCAGAGGAAGCCGGTGCACACATGAGGATGGAGCACAGATCCCCGTTGGCCTTGCCAGCCGCGCTGCCCTGAGGCCAGCCCTGAACGGTCTGTGCCCAGCTTAGATGAACACATGCCCCAAACACACGGTCACACAACCGCACACTTAAACACACACACACATCACACCCGCAGGAACTCGCGGGAGGTGATTTCCTCATTGCCTACGCGCGCAACAGTGTTGCTGCCGAAATCGGCGATCACATTGTTGATGCCGAAGCCGGCAACGCCCACGAGCAGGAATGCCCCGAGGATCTTGCCGGGCCAGGATTTTGAGAAATCACGCAAACCAACGAGCATATTGAGCGTTCCACTTGAAGGTCCCGGGCTTTACCGCAAGGGTTCGGCAGGACTAGTAACATTCCAAGGCGCGACGCCCTCGTCCCCTGCACCGCTGATGCCGCTGCTGCTGCCGCCATTGTCGCTATCAGCAGAGGCGTCGCCCGAAGCAGCGCCGCTGCTGCTGCTGCTGTTGCCGCTGCTCGTGAGATTGGTACGCTGCTGCGTTGCGGCTCTGATACTGCCGCTCGTCATATTGCCGCTGCTGGTGATCTGCTGTTGCCGCTGATGTTGCCTGGTGCCGCCAGCTCTGGGCCGTTGACCATGGCCGTGGTGATGTTGGGTCCACTGCCGCTTCATACGCGCAAGTCTGCTCGCGTTGGCCGCAACGCTAGTGTTGGAAACGAGGGGCGGCGACGGGACAGCTGGCGCCTGATCAGTGGCGTTGGCAGCCGTGGACGTCGCGTTCACGGCTGGGGAGGTGGCGTTCGCCGGCGAGCTGTCCACCTGCGGTAGCCCACCAAGCCAAGCAGGGTGGGGGTAGTCGAGGCCAACGTGCCAGAGTCAGTCTAGGTTGTATCTCGGACACACTTCGGAGGCTGCACTTTCAGGCCGCAATAGTTGAGTGAACTCCCAGCGGGATCGTAGACAGGATTTGGTGTGAGGGCACCGCCATTGAAGCATGCGCGAGTCAGCTGACATCATGCACGCGGAGCCCCAACGTGGGGGCGTGCTCGCGCACCTTGAGCCCACGCAGCTCCTGAGCAGCGGTAAGCATCAGCAGGAGAACCAGCCTGTTCGGGCGAGCGCGCTTCTTGCCGAGCCATACGTTTCAAGTCAATATAACGATATACCATAACTTAATTCTTGACGCCGCCCCGCGCCAGCGCCTAGGCGGCCGCGCAATGATATCATGTATCATTGAAGTGCGAGCGACCTGTCGCAGAAATTTGGGGGAATGAATGAAACCGGCCTTTTATCTATCCGCCAGCCTGATCGGCGCGTTCGGGCGATGGCACAGCAAAGCGATGGAGGTCAGTCGCGACGGAACCGGCGCGCGCGCTTCGACTATGCCATCGAACAGGTGTTCGAGGCGGGATACGGGATCAAGCTTGCAAGGGACCGAGGTGAAGGCGCTGCGCTTTGGCGAAGGGACGATCGCCGAAAGCTATGCCGAGGTGACCGGCGGAGATGTGACTGATCCTTGCTGCGAACCTCTCCTTCGCGCTGCGCGTTGGCGGGTGATGCAGCACCCCCCCTCCTTCGCCACGGGCCTTCCAAGCACCAAACCGATGCCGTATACGCGTCCAAGAGACTGACCGCGGAATCCGACTCCGTGTGCCGCCACATCACTTCGTTTCCCATTCGCCGCGCAGGCGGCCTTCAACGAAAGCCCAGCCGTCGAGCGCCTGCCCTGTATATTGATCAGTAGCGGGCACAAGCTCCCCGCGCCGCATTCTGCCCCCGGCCATCATCCCACCGCGCCACTGGACCTGACAGCCGTCCGCGCCCGCGCTCGCCAGCTGGTTCCCGTCCGGCCCGAACGCCATCTCCGCCACTGCCCCAGCGTGCCCCGCGAAGCTCCCCGCCGCCCGGCCGCCGCCGCGCAAGTCCCACGTGCGAACGGCGGCGTCGGCGCCGCCGCTGGCAATGACGGCGCCGCCTGGGTGCCAGGCGACCGCGGTGACCTCTGCTTGGTGGGCGTTTGGGATTTTCATGGCATCTTGATGACCTGGCGGAGGTCGCAGACGTGATCGCTCGGTCCATGCCGACGGTCGCAACGCTGACCTGGCAGGGTGGTCGGGTGAATATATGGGTGGCAAGATCGGGGAGCGTTTGCATGGTAGTTGAGATGATTTCGAGGGTTGGTGTGTTGAAAGCTGCGAGATGGGTGCGTGTGGTTGCCCTGGCTGTTCTGCCAAGCCTTGGCGTCAATGCGCTCGAGGACCAATTCGGGAATACCGATCTCGGCCAGCACCACTTCGCCGCAATGCTGTCGACCCGGCAGCAGGAGGTGGCCGGGCTTGAGGCGGAAGAACGTTACCGTCATATCGGCGACATGGCCACGCCGCGCACCGCGCCCATGGACGCGGCAGGACCGAGCAATGCTCTCCTGGGTGATGTCCCACGCTGACCACGCCCGGCCTCGCTCGCAAGCGGTGCACGTCGCCTGATCACCTGCCGGCAAGGCGTGTAGGGGCGCGTCAGCCAGGGGACGGTCTCGTGGAGGTCGCGCTCAAGTGAGCGGCGGTCGTCGGTGATGTCGCCCGCTGTAGCCGCCGTTGTGGGGTAGATCATGGCCTTATCGATTGGCTGTGTCTGCCTCGGTATCAGTGCGGGGGTAGGTGTGGGTCCGTGCCACAATAATGCATGCGCCGTCACGCATACCTGAAGGCCGATGAATCTTGCTCGACCACCGCCCCCCCTCTCCCACACACACACATACACATGCGGAGGGTGCACAACACACACGCACACGAGGCGCAGCGCGCACACACACACACACACACACACGCACACACACACACACATGCGCGCGCTCGCGCACCTTGATGTCTGTGATGGCCTGGCTGTGGTGTTTCAAGTGGCTCGCCAGCTCCCTGCTTGCCGCGTCCCACACCCGCACCTCCCCGCTCGCGCCGCCGCTGGCTAGGAAGTGGCCGCGGTTGGACAGCTGCACAGCAGTTGCCCCGCACGCCTGGGGCGTCTGGTGCGCCGCGGGGATGCTCCAAACCAGCGGCACCGCCGCGGCGCCGGCTGCACCCGCCGCGCTGGCATGCGCAGCGGCAGAGACGCCCAACGCCGGGGAAACCCGGCCGCCGGCTGCTGGGGACATGCGGCCGCCAATGGTGGTGCCGCCGGCGCCCGGGAAAGGTGTCGGGCCGATGGTCCCGGAGGGGGTTAGCGCATGGCAGCGCACAGTGCCGTCGGCCCAGCCTGAGACGACCCAGTCCTTGGACAACGCCACGCTCTGCGCCTCGCCGGTCCTGGGGACGGCGGGGCGAACCTTGCGCTCGATGAAATCGCGGACCCGATCGCGCCAATAGACCTGCCGGTCGGTAAGGTCGAAATCCATCTGCGCTTCCTTTCCCTTTACGTTCACGTAAACCATTGGACCGATTCGCCGGCCTTGCCAAGTCCTGCGACCCGAAAATTACCTCATTTGGTCACACCGCGCACTTTTCGCTTACGGGTGCACACCCTCCACGACGCGTCCGGCACCGCCGCGCAACAGACGTCGGCGTCGAGTCCGAGCTGGACGGCGGGAGGCGTCGTGTAGCGGTATCCGGTGGCCGTCAGCGCCCCCTGTCTCCAGCGCGCCGTTGTCGTGCCGGCGCACGTGCCGGCTGCCACGCCGGTCGTCGTCGACGGCCGGCCGCTGCCGCCACCACTCCCGAGCACCATGTCCACCCGAGGGACGCAGGGTCCGAGGGTATATATCTCGATGACCAGCGTCTCGTATGGGTGGGGTTCGCATGAGGCGAGTGCAAAGGCACACTCTGCCATCCACAACGATCCCACAAGCATGCTAGTCTGGATCCACAGGTGCCGCTGGCAGCAGGCAACGCGGGGCTCACGGGGCATCCCACCCGCACTGACCCCACTTCTGCCAGCGGCTGCCCACCAGTATATGCCGCCTTGCTGCGTCCCCACCTGCAGCCGGCCCGGGACCCCTGCCACCGGGCTGGCCGCGCTGATCGCGCCGGGCACGACAGCCAGCGGCGGAGCGGAGTGGGCCGCCTGCTGGACGTCGAAGAGGTTCAGGGTGCCGTCGCCGGCGCCGACCAGCAGCTTCCCGCCGGGCGCCAGGCCTGTGAAGCCGATGCCGCCGGACGCGACCGGGTGCACAGCTGCATCGGCGCCCGCAGCGAGGGGGTCGCCATGTGAGAGGAAGCAAGCCCGAGCGCCCTCGCAGACGCAGTTGACGGAATTCAGGCAGCCAGACAGAAGGCAGGGCAGGGTGCAAAGAGGCTCCTGTGCCCTGGTTGGCATCCGTTAGCCAATACGCAAACGACTTCGGCCTGCCTCGGTGCGGATCAGCCAGTTGCCCGGTCGCGCAACAGATAGACCAACCTGTCGCCGCCGGCCACATGATGAAGCACGCCGCTCAATGCCAGCAATGCGCCGACAAAGCCGATGAAGGACGCTCGATAACCAATACCGGCAGCACGCTAGAGTATAGGCAGCTTGAGCCTCGAGGTGTCTTGAAATTGTGAGACGCGTGCTTGGCAGCAGGGACATTCCAGCAGCTCTGGTTGGCATGCGGCGTGCGCGCATCCATGATGTGTTTGATTGGTTGTCTGCTCCACCCACCCTGCACCCGTTGGCAGACAGCCCTGCGCACCTGCGCACGCTGCCTGGCGTGATCCGGTCGTGGCTGATGAACCCTGAATCAAGCGCGCGCGCAGTGGGAGCTACGATGAGGGAATTGCCGAGCCCGTGCATCCGCCAAACTGCATACCGACCTTAATTATATGCGCGCCCCAGGGGCTGCGCTGCGCCACGATGGCATTCCAGCCGAGCGTGCAGACCAAACGTGCGAGCAAGGCGCTAGCCCCCGACTGCAGCGCCAGTGAAGCAAGGCCGCCGTCAGGGGTTTGTCAGAAGGAAGCAATTGTCGTGGGCGGTCGTTCTAGGCATCTTGGCAGGTTCCAACCTGGAAAGGGTCGACAGTCCACAGTACACATGGTGGTCTGCCGCGGTCGCGAACTCATAGCAGGGGCCCTTAGCCGGGGACCACGCCATCGCGCGACGCGCTGTCATCACGAATTGCAGGTTGGCGCATGCAGGCAAGGGTGGCGCGATGGCGACGTGGGCGTCGGCTTGAAGGAGACTGGAAGGTCGAGCACCGACGGCTTCGGCAAAGGCTTGTGCGGGACAATCATTGGGACTGCTTTGCCGGAACCAGCGCGGTTTGGATGACGCTGGGCGGGCTTGGTACGATCGACGACAATATCCTGCACTTGCCCGGTGGCGATTACCGGGCGGTGGGCATCCGCGCCTATGATCCCGGGGCGTGATCGTCTGGTGGCTGGACGGGCGCAACCCGACTGGCGGATCGACCCGCCAGTGACGGGCCGTTCCCTGTGACCGGGCGGTTCCATGGCGATTCGGGAACCTTCAGCGGATGATGGTTTATCATCAAGTACAACGAGAACTGGACCTTCATCTCACGCTTCTACTCGGTGCGGGCCAAGAAAGATGGCAGCAAAGCTCCAGGCACGCAAGGGCGTGGTTCAAGGCGCCGCCGGCCGACGCGCAGCTCACGTCTCGCATCCGATGGTGGCCAGCAGCCGATCGTCAGCCGAGAATCCGACCGCCACGACCTTTGATTTTTTGTTGGATTATGTGCGTGTGGCGTGCGCGCGGGGGCGGCATGTGTGCGTTGGTGCGTGGTCACGCACGTTTGTGCATGGGTTGTGTTGTGTGCAAGCGCATGTCTTGGGGATGCGGCAGAATGTAGCCCAGCAGGTCCTATCTCAGTCTGCCGTCACACCCTCGCTCTCTGCTTCCCATGCTGCAGCGTTCGTGGCAGGCTGGTGTGTGGACTGGGTACAGGCTTTGACATGGGGGTGCAGCGGCTGTCCAAACGCTGAACCCCCAGAAACGGGTGAAAGCCCCCCCAGAAACGGGCCGAGCAGCTGCACCCCCATCCGTCCCCGCACAGCCTTCGCCATGCTCCCCCCCCTTCATCGCAGGCCACCTCGATGTCGTGCTCCTGGAAGCGGCTGCGCTGCGCCAGCCGCGCCGTGCCCAGACCACCACATCGCAGTTGAAGCCGCGCTGGGCGGATGCCAGCATGGCGCCGTTGTGCTGCGGGCAAGCGACACAGGCCAGTGAGGCGATTCATGTGAGAGGGATGAAGGGGTAATCCGGAGCAGGAGGCCGCGCTCCGCTGTCAAGTGCATCTGCCAGTCCTGATGTAACAGGCGTATTCCTGTAGATAGCACCGTGCAGGTGGATGTAGGGCATGGTGCCAGTAGCTGTGGGCAAACACTGCGCTGCAAGCCGTGCAGAGCCTCGGGCCGGACTCAGCAGTAGCAGCATCATCCGTGACCCCCAGCCACGTCACGCAGCGCCCGCGCACCGATAGGGCGAACGCAGATATCTCGCCGTCGTGCCCCTCAACTGCAGCTGGTGCGTCGGATTGGACTGCGCGCGTGCACGTGTGGCATTGGGGACACTGCGTCGGGCAGCTCACGTGTGGTGACAAGGGAGTGCTGCCAGCGGCGGCTGCTGGTCATAAGCTCGCATGGTGCACAGTTACATCGTAGGCGCGCTTTCTGTACTGGCTTCGTGCGCTTCTGCTCTTGTACGTTTGTGGCGCAACGGGATCTCAGCGCGCTGTTATAGAGTACCTCATGACAGCAAAGTCGAATACCCCGAGAGCATCCCCTCCCCCCAATGTCGACCCAGCAGCTCAGCCCCTCATGAACGGCCACGATGCCACATCGACGCGGCGTAGAAAACGATGCCGACGGTCGCGAGCCCTGCACGCTGCCACCGCTGAGTCTGCCGCTGCGGTGGTCGGCGCCGGCCTGGAAGTAGTCGCGTGGATACTTCCATTCAGCAGCTGGGTATCCTTGGCGGTGCGGACTGCTACTGTCCTTACAAACTGGGGTTGCATCCTGGGCTGTGGCAGATGCAGAATCTGGGCGCGTGAGATGCGTGCATGCTAAACACCTACTGAAATTCTAAGGATGCACTTACTTGAAGCCCTTCAGCATGTCCAGCTGCAGCTGCATCCTTACCGCAGTAAGCCAAAGAAAGTGACGCTCTTCCTGCTGCAGCGCCCGACGCTCTGCGATCCCAAGCACAAACAAGGGCCGTCGGAGCTGCTGGGCTCTTGGGGTTGAGGCGGCTATGTGTGAACGCAGCAGCGGCACATCAGCGCAGCGTGCGCTCTTGACTGCTGTTGTGCACTGTGTTGACCTGGGCGCCATTAGGCACCGTTGGATGGAACGCTCATAAGCTTTGTATTTAACCGTATCCCCGGGCAGGTAATTGGGCTTATGAGTAACCAGGTAACCTTTATAAGACACCACGGCATTATAACCGGAATAGTCATTGTGATAACTGCCGTAATTATTGGACCAGCGGCAGGGCCGGTAATGGTGCACGTGATCTGCCGGCATTCCGCGGTAGAACATAATGTCATTCGCCCGCCCCTGCTCGACCCCGCCGGTGCGCTGACGCCTCTGGCCGCCCCCACGCCATTTAACGAGGTAGGAACGGTAACCGGTATTCATATGGAGCCCAGTGATCCTGTCTCTGGACGAAATTCGCCAGTTTTGACACGTCACCCGTATCCTGGAGCCTTGTTAGCCTCAGCAGGCACCATGAAGCATGTGGATATGCTGTTGCACCTCGTACAGCGGACTGTGAAGTTACAAAAACCAGATCATTGCTACCCTCAGAAGTTTTGGTATAGAAATTCAGCGTATTTCACTGCAACAGATAGGCCCTCCAGAGTAGGTACTACCTTTGAGATCGTGCTGCGGATCCTGAATAATTTTCCAAGGCTGATCAAGAAATGAACAGTGCTGTGCCGTGATGTGAAACTGTATTGATCGCGTCGACATCCAATATGAACAATACTGGGTGTGAACACTGCACCGCACCCGCTGCAAGCAGCAAACAGGCGGCGCAGGTGCTGTCAAGTCACTGCAAGCTGTGCTGAGCACCAGGGAGTTGGCTGATAGTCACAAGTAGTGGACAAACGGGAGTGGCTGCAGAGCGTTGGCTGCAAGGCGCAGCATCGATCCGTTTGCCGTGCCGGGCACAGTGCCGGCACAGCAGCGTGGGCGCCCGCCCGTGTAAGGGATGTCGGCAAGGCGCTCCGCAGCGCCAAGCGGAGGGCGGCGCGCTCCCATGTGCGGCTGCAGACCAGATCGCACACTTCCCATGGAGATCATTCGAGATGAGATAGCGCTGGCGCGACGCAAAGCGCAATCTCTGCCGCTCTGTGGCAGCTGGCGGCGCCAGACATCTCCTCATGTCACATGAGTCAACGCGCGGCGGAAGGAAGGCGCGGCGCTGCTGGCGCGGCGTGCGCCTGCGCCATGGGTACGCCTGCGCACCATGCCTTCGGCGGCTCACCCTGTGGTCGGCCGCGTGTGGACAAGCTTCGGACCCCCGACACTGAAGAACGGGACCGTCACCTCCGACTACCTCAGCGGGCGGCGGGGCATCGAGATACCCGCCCAGCGCCGCAAGGGTAACGGCCACACACTGGTACTTAAGGGCTGCTCGGGCCATAACCTCAAGAACGTCACCCTGAAACTACCCCTGGGTACCATGATCTGCGTGAGGGCGCGTGGGTACGGCAGTTTAAAGCTCGTGAATCGCGTCTACCAATGAAGGCACCGGATCTGAGGCAGGTAGCGCCCGCGGCTGGCGCCAGGCTTGGTTTTGTGCTGGTTCGCCCTTGACAACGTGAATCCGCATGTACGGGCGACGCGAAGCACAAAGACAGCGTAGCCAAGGTGACGCAGGGGCTGCTCCAGGAGTTCGGCCCGCAACGTGTCGTCGACACCCCCATCACCGAATATGGCTTTGCCGGACTCGGGGCGGGCGCCGCGATGGGTGGTCTGCGCCCGGTGATCGAGTTCATGACCTTCAACTTCGCGATGCAGGCGATCGACCACATCATCAACTCGGCGGCGAGACCAACTATACGTCGGGGGCGCAGGGTGCAGATGCATGCTGCCCGGACAGAGCGCTGTGTGTGCGAGCGCTGGCCAGGCTTCCGCCTGCGTACCAGGCTGTCGCCAGGCACGATCTATTGACGATGACGATGATGATGACGATGTTGTTGTTATTCTTTTGCGCGCTACGTGTGGGACACGCCGCCCCGCTCGGTCGTCGGCAGCACGCACACCCAAGGCTTGAGCCGCGCATAGAATCTTTGGCACCGTCACCCGGCAGCTCCGCACCTGCGCCGGAGAGCGCCACCTTGCCGCCGGCCCCTCACGGGAGGCTCCATGTCGCGCCGCCCGAGAGGGTGACCCTTGCGCTTCCGCCAGCCGCAAGCGGGATCTTGTAGGCCGGCGCGTCGTTGCCGATCCTCTGGCGGCCCCGCGCTCGCGGTCGATGTGGCGGGGACCTGATCAGCGTGCTGAGCCGCACGCCGGGTGATATCTGGTTCTGGTGCTGGTTCTGGGGCGCGATGTGGCGGGCTTGGCGGGCTGATTCGGGCTCACGATGCGCTACCTCGGGCTGTCACTCGGCATGGCGGTACGTACCTCGGTGAACCCAGCAGGGCTTGTCATCAGTGAGGTCACTGGTCAACCCGAGTGGCTCACCACCTTTGTCTTTGTATTCAGACAGTTACGCCATCAAAGGCCACCAGTCGCAGCCTGTTTGCGGCAGGCTTTGTAGGTGAATTTGTGACGTGGGCTCCCCCTTGAAGATGGCGTAGAGATCATCAAGCTGGCGGTTTTTGGAGGGCATGTGGTGTTTGCGCGCGTGCGCGTGTGCTACGTGTATGTATGATTTGTTCCCTGCTGTGCCTCCAGCCCTGTGGGTGCTGTGTGTGTGGTGTTGCATCACGGTGTGTGTGTGCCTGCGCATTTGTGCGTGTATTTCTGAATGGGTATGGGTGGCTGCAGGCGATTTGGTGATTGTGTCGCGTTATCGGGTTTGATGTTGTCGGAGCAAGTTGGGGTGGTGATGGAAGAACCACTCGGAGGGCAAACGGTGCTCCATTGGAGCTGATGGCAAGCCAAGGGCCCCCCTGCTGATGGGGCACGCCGTACGCGTAGCGGCATGGCGACAGCCAAGGCCGTGACGTCTGGCAGCGGAGGTGCAGCCAAAGGCGCACCTTTTTGGTCTCCACAGGCCGTTGCCTGGGCGTGAACTCTTGAAGGACCCCGGTGATCCAGCCTGCGGTTTTGTTGTGAGCGGGCTTTTAGCTGGCGTGGTGTGTGCTGCATGATCTCGTCCATGAGGTGATCCTTTCAATGGGATCAACCTCATCGAGGGTTCGATTCGTCCTCTGTTACCGCCGTCATCCTGTATAAGGGCCCTATACAGGAGCAAATTCACGTTCCTTTTCGAGCAATCCCTCGTCGGCGATCCGCTTCTGCATGGCGCCTTGCACACGCACCCAACCCCAACTGCCTTACCCGGCCACGCGCGCTTCGATCACGGCCAGGTTGGCCTCGGCATCATGTATGCGTCGTGCATCAGGGCGAGCGCCCCTCCCTCACTACCCGCACCGTCTCGCGCTTGATGATGTCAGCGATGGTCGAGTGGCGTACGTCGAGGCCGGTAAAGGTTGTTGTACAAGCGCTCGATCTGGGCGGCGTTGGTGCATTGTACCAGATATGTGCGGATTAAGAGATGGCCGGGAAGTAGTATAATACTTCAACAAGCCGGCTTGGAGGGATTCGAGTCCACGTTGCTGTGGTCGTGATTTCAATTATCGCCCTCGAAGGTTAACCTAACGGTACTTTGGTCGTCCAGATCCCACTGGATCGTTCCAATTCAGGGGTGGAAGAGGGTTGATGTTGCAGGAATTAAAATGCGTGGGTACTTCGGTCCCATTCGCTTCCGTAACCACGCATTCGCGCCCGGCGCACTCGTAGGTAGGATGCAAGACGCAAAACTACCGGTGCAACAGCCTGTCTGCCGGCGTCTACACCGCCTGCTCGGGTGGGCCCGCACCGCTCACCAGTGGCAAAGCGCGGCAGGAAGGCGAAGCCATCGTAGCCAGTCCTTGCCTGGGAGTGCGTGAGCGCAGGTCAACCTACGGCTCAATCCTGAAGAAACAAGAAGCAAATGCTCTGCTGTCAGCCAGGTCAGCCGTGCGGGCGTTCTAGCTGCTCCGGTGCCGGCCTTTGAAGCAGCTGGAACGCTTCCTGGCACGCTCATCACTCAGGTCACAATCGCTCACCGCGTTGGAGTACAGCATCTGGTATGGGTGCTGCTGGTTCTTCAGGTGCTCCCACGTGTTGTCGCCCGTCGCGCACTCCAGGCCGGCCGCCCTCAGCGCGCGCAGCGCGTCGCCGTTCATGAGGCCGCTGATCTGGGGCGTCACCATGCAATTGTTGCTGGAGGTGGGTCGCTCCGGTTGAGGTGCCGCCTGCAGTTGCTGGCGCGGTAGGAAATGCACGACTTGGGTTGGTTCGACTCAAGAGCTCCTGGTCGCTTGCGTGCCGAAATAGTCCGAATCGCCCAATCGCGTACATTGCTAGCTGCTTGGCGCTAGCCCCCCTGCCGGCCCGCCGCCCTCATTCAGGCGGTCGGCTGCAGACACGACATCGGAGGTTGGAAGACCAAGCGCGCTCCGACGACGCCAAGCAGCTGCATCCTCTCATGCGTCGGCGCCCGCGCACGCACCGCCGCCGCCATGCGCACGTTGAGTCCGATCTGCATCTCGGCACATATGTGGTGGCATTGTCCAGGTTCTGTGGGGGAAAGCACCGGCATTGAGGAGCGCAGCCTTTGGAAAGCTGGGAGAGGGCAGGCAGGCAAGGGCGGGCAAGCGGGCGGCCACAGACAGCTCCGCGATCGCTCCGTGCCGTGGGCAAAACAGCAACCGCTCCTTCACAGCAGGTGCATCAATCCGATGCAGATCAAGACATCGGGCTATGCGCTGCAGTTGCAGTCGCCTTGTGGCAGAAAGCGCGTGGGCGATCGGGCG
>NNCB01000634.1:0-15539 GCA_002317545.1 Scenedesmus quadricauda | reverse complement strand
CACAAGCCGCCGGACCAAGGCCGGTGGGTATCCTCAAGGATCACCTCGATCATGCGCCAGGGCCAGGCCAGCTCGATCGTGGTATAGGGACGCCCCTCGACGCGGATATTGCCGCCGACCCGGCGACCGCCCAGCAGCACGTCGATCATCGAATAGATGAGATTGGAATCGACGGTGAGCAGGCCGTAATTCTCCCACTCCTCCGCCTTGATCACCGAGAGAATGGCGGGCAGCGGAATGGAATTGAGGTAGTCGCCGAAACGTACCGAGGAGATGGAGTCGAGCGCCACTTCCACATTGTCGGAGGTGAAATTGCGCAGCGAGGTGGTGGCGAGGCGCACCAGCCGATCGAACAGATTCCAGCCAGTGTAGAAGCAAAGCTTGGGCGGCGCCGCGCCGCGCGGCACCACGCTGATACCCAGGCCTGGCCAGCGTCCGCCAGCAGGCCCCCTCCCTTCACTCCCGCCATCGCGCCGGGCGCACCTCCGCCAGCAGTCGTACAAATGCCGCAAACTGCTCCGTCGATTTTGGGCGTTCTACGCGGATACGTCTCAGTCTGCAAACCGTGAAGCGCGTTTCGGGGCGTTTCTGCTTCGCTTTGTTTCTATCCGTCTCGAGAGAGCAGGTGTTGAAAGCAGCTTACCGTCAGCAAAGTTCTTGCAGGAAAAGTAGAGATCTAATCCGCTATCCCTTTAGCTTCAATAAGATGCAGCAGAGACGGGTGAACACCGCGACAAACGACCAGGGGTGCGTGATACAGACAAGGCGTCACAAAACGGTGCAATCCACAGAGCCGCGCGACGGGCTCAGATCCGCTTTGAAGTTCCAGACGTGTGGCAGGGGGGCCCGCCATGACAGCAGGCACCGCCGCCCGCTCGTCCCGCGGCGCCGGGCAGCGCGAGGCTCCCTGCGGCTGTCTGCCCCCGCCGCCGGCGTCCGCCCCGGGGGGCGGGGGAGCGGGGGAGGGCCGCGCCAGGGGACGCGCCGCCTCGCGGCGCCGGGGCCTCGGTCACGTTACTTCCATCTCGGGGCTGCGCTCTCCGCCGCACACACAACGCAGCACAACAGTCGCAGGTGCACACGCTCACGCACACTCACACACTCACACATCAGTGCACACACCCGCGCCACATGCACCATACGCAGACCCTCGCAGCACAGCTGCTGGTACAGGTCCACCCACATCCCTCGCCTGTCCCAACACGACACCGCCCACACACACTGTCACGCACGGACGCACCCTCCCGCCCCCTTCCTCTCTCGTTCTCTTGCTCGCACACAGGCACTCACATACACACGCGCGCGCACGCACACACACACACACACACACCGACACACTCGCAGCCGTCCTGCGACCCTCGCAAGACAAACCACGCCTCCGCCATCCATCATCATCCATATGACCATGTGGTCACAATGCTCTCCCAGATCCTGTCAGCCGCCCTGTCGTCCTCGTCGTACTCGCCCCCGGCAAAGCACGCCTTGTTCGTCGCGGTGCACCATGAAAGGGTCAAACTTCTGCTGGGCGGTCGGCACGATCGCCGCGCGCATCGGGGGGTTCGCGATGTTTATCTTGAACAGAGTTATGTTTATTTGGCGAGCTTCTTCCACAATTGCGAGATGTGGGAGAGCGAGATTGGCCTCGCGCAGGTGAGGGTCGAGGCGGGGTCTGCGGCACCAGGGCAGCGGGCCGCGGGGGCGCGGGTGTACTGGAGAGGGCGACGCCGCTCGCAGCCGAAGCATGCAGCAGGCGTGTAGCTCCAGACAGTGCTCCACTCACGGCTCACCCCTCAGCCGTCGCAGGGTGTGGGACCCCACGGCTGGACCGATATCTGGGGGTAAGAAGGGGGGAGGAGTTGAAGGGGGAGCACGGGCGGCATTGGTGGCACGAGCACAGGAGCCGTTGCATGCTCGCTGATGAGGGCGCCGAGCAGCGCAGCAGTGCGTGCCCTCACGAGCGTGCACCGCGCCTGCATGCAGCTCGGCTGGCTCGAGCTTGCATCCCGGCGCAATCGTTGTCGGCGACATTGACGCAGATCGCGCGCCATGGCCGGCGGAGCCTGTCGCTCGACCCGCAACTCGTCGAAGGATTGCGCGCACCACCCATCCGGGGACAGCACAGCGTGGAGGGCGCCTTGAGATTGGCTTTGAAACGACCGTCTGCACAGGAGTGGTGGTGCAGCGCCCTGCCGATCATGGCGGCCCGCTGCCGGCTGCGCCGGCGGCGCGCGCGTCCACCTGCTGCAGGTGCTGCGCCACTCATCTGGTGCGCTGTCCGCCCATGCTCCGCGAACTCTCACGGACAACTACTCGCTATGACAAGGTGATCGTGCCCGAAATGAACACCGGCCAGCTCAAGACAGTGCTGCGCGACCAATATCTGGTCGATGCCCAGCCGGTGAACAAGGTATCGGGCCAGCCCTTCACCATTGCGGAGATTGAAGCCGCGATCGAGGAGGTAGGCTTTGAGCTGATGGGCCAAGAAGATTTGGCAGGCATGTCGAGAGAGCAAGTTCCTTCGTGACCTGTTATACGAGATGCCGGCCACGATATACGGTGCACCCTGCATTCCGATCGAACTCGCCATCAGTCTTCGCTTATCACGGCCCAGCGCACCGCCTTCGAGCGCAGTCTGCGCGCCCTACCCGTCGCCGGTGCGAAGCTGATGCCATCCACCTACTTCTGCGGCCTCGGCGACAAAACCTCGACCTGGTGCCGCCTGCCGGTTCATGGCCTGCACCTCGACCTTGTCGCGCCGCGGACATGGACAAAACAGCTGCCCGACAGTGCAGCGCCCAATGGCTCGGCGCCCTGCTGTGCATGCTCCCCACCGCAACATATCCAGGCGAGGCGGCTCCATTGGCAGCTTCAAGGGCAAGGTGGTGGTCATCACCAACGTGGCCTGCGCGTGCGGCCTCACAAACAGCAAGTGCGTGTCCTCTGCGGGCGTTCGGGCAGCACATGTGGCCCGAATGTTCCCTCATGCATGCCTGGCTGGGTCGGGTGTCACATCACATCATGTGCTGAGCAAAGGAAGGTGGTGTCGTGGCCACCCACCTCCTGTACATCCGCGTCAATCACTGACTCACCGGCCTCTGTCACCCGCCTGTCACCCGCACCGTGGTGCCGCAGCTACACCCAGCTGGTCCAGCTGTACGACAAATACAAGGACCAGGTGACAGGGGGGTGGCCCAGGGGGGGGAAGGGGCGGAGTACAGGGCACATGGAGTTGAGGAGGATGGGGGCGGCACCAAGCAACTGACCATGAGTGAGAAGGAGTTTCATGAGTTTGTGGGGCTGCTCATTAGGAGGCTGTTCGCAGAGTTTCGCCATCTTCTTCACCGCGACGATGATGTGTCCTGATCTAAGGTCGGCTGGCGGCCCTGGCCGTGTGCTTCGGCCGTCGAACAGGCCACCCGCGTCCACCCGCGCGCCCACCCATTGACGCAGCGTTAACCATTGTCGTGCAACAGGGTCTGGAGGTGGTGGCGTCCCCTGCAACCAGTTCGGCCGCCAGGAGTCCGGCAGCCCCGATCAGATCCGCAAGTGAGGCTTTCGGGGGCGCCGAGGCGGGGCAGCCGAAGCGAAGGCCGTGCCCAGCCGTACTCTTGGGATCGGGCGATGGGTGGGATCCGGGATGGGCAGGTGTGCCGGCCTGTGCCAGTTCGCCCCTGATGTAACATGGCCTTGTGCTTGCATGCCGCCGGCCGCTTAGTTCCGTTGCAACCTGCTACCCTGGCGCGGCCTCGCGCACGACACTCTCACACATGGACAATACGCCAACCCGACCCCCTCGATTGCAGTGCGTCGCTGGCTCTATGCCGACGACTACAGCAGGTTTGTTGACAACAGCGCCGAGCAGATTCTGGGAGAGTTGGTCCAGCAGGTCGGCAATCAACACCCTACGCACGACCAGCACACCTTAACGAATGGAGCCCCCCGCTCAAGCAAAACCGGACTCGCAAGCGCCGACTTCTGGGGAAACTGCCCCTTGCGCCGGGCCAATTCGCTTGCAGCCCATCGAACCCGCATTTCGCGCCCATAGCCAAATCCGGGCCCCGCCCCCTTTCCATCCCCCCGGCCAAGGCCTATGTCCTTGCCAGCCAGCCTTATCGTGCGGCCCGACCTCCAGGGGCTCGCCGCGCGGTGATCGACGGCGACGTCGAAATGGTTCGTTAATGGCAGGGCGATCTGTCGGTGTGTGTGTCGGGGTGTGGCTGTGTGGTGTGTGTGCAGCGCGAGCGTGTATGTGTGTGTGCGTGCGTGCGTGTGTGTGTGTGTGTGTGTGTGTGTGTGTGTGTGCTGTGCTTGTGTGCAAGTGGGCATGTAAGTGCGTAGGGAGGGAGAGGGGCGAGTCGGGGGGGCTGTCATGGTAGGAAGGTGGCAGTTGATCGCGCGGTCGGCGCGTGGCTGGCGGGGGCATTTCAGTGATGTTTGCCAGGCGGCTAATCTCCCGATATGCTGCGGGTGCGCGCAGCAAACGCCTGGATGGGGACGCCCTTGGGGTGCTGTTCAGGATGTGGTCTGGAACGCTGCCCGCGCCGCAGCGCGCCGTCGCAACCGCAGCTCCCCGGCTCACATGCCCCCGCCCCTCATTCTGCCGACCGCCCTTCCAGGGCCAAGTTCATCGTGGACAAGAACGGCAACGTGGTGGCGCGCAGCGCCGAAGACCCCGCGGCCATCGAGCCCAAGATCAGGGCTGCTGGCCGCGCGATCTGACCGTGATCCGAAGGACTAGATCTGCGACCTGGGTGCGATTCAGCCAGTCGGGCTCAGATCGATGGACTTGCACGCAACGCTCAAATTTTGACAACCTGCAATCATGCCGGGGCATGCACATGTAATCCCTGCTGCTTTGCTGTGCTGATGACGGCCGCGAGCGTGTGAGACCAGGTAGTCGTCGCGGTCGAGCATGCCTCCTACAGCCGCCACAATAGGCAAGATCGCCTTCCGGGGTTCTGAAAGTTCGCCCCCTACAATTTCACGTTTCAGCTCCAGGCCCACAACAAAAAAGAAAACGGCCATTAAGCCATCATTGATCCAAACATGCGAGCTGTGTATAAGCGACCTGACTTCCACCTGGTGCGCAAGTGGGGTGATGTACCCGACGAACTACCCAGCTGCGCACCGCCGATCAAGAACGCCGCAGCGCCCACGCGCTGACCAGACAGAGAACTGGTAGGTGATATGGCAACACAGAGTGCGTACCGTAGGAGCTGACAGCGCCCCACAGTAGCTGCAACCCCAGTCCGCTGGCAAACCTGCGCGATCCTGCCGCAACTGGGCACAGCTGCAAAACGCCGCCGGGGCAACCGCCCCTCTGCGAGCCTGTGTATACCTCAATGGCCCCACATGCTTTTAGCATCTGCTTGCATCACAACGTCAAAGGCAGACTGTGTGTGCCGCTTCGCCCAAAAAAAAACCTACTTTGCGGCACAGGAATACTGGCAGCAAGAGTCCATGGCCTCTGCCGGCTGAATGCGTCGTATACCCAAAGTTATTGAACGGTTTTTCCCCCATTCGGTAGGGCTGATAAGAGTTCAGTGCTCTTGTCCTCCGTCGCCGGTCAATAAAACGACAGCTCAGCTGGCGGGGCTAATCGATGCAGCCGCAGGTCTCCCGCCATCTCTGCCGCACGTCGGGGAAGTCCTGCGCACCCACGGGCAAAGGGGCAGCATGTTGGGCGTGGTTGGCGATGAGCAGTGGCTGACGATGTTCGTGCCCGTCGGCTTGGCGTCTGGAAGGTGTGGACCACCCCCGAACATTTGCAGCACTGGTTCGTCCCGAAGCCGTGGACGATCACCGATTGCACGATCGACCTGCGCCCCGCAACCGGTGCGTTCAACATAACGGTTTGCCAAGTGCAAGACCTCTCCTCTCGTGACACGAGCAGCTGCTTGCATGAGAGATCAGTTCGGCGGTGCGAACATATCGCTCGCGGCCAGCACGTGCGCGCTTGCGGCGCGCGGTGGTGCGCACCCGACGCAGCCGATCTGGCGGGCGGTGCAGCAGCAGGACCCGCATATTCGGTCGTGCTGGGGGGGCAGCAGGCGGCGATTGCCGATGGCCGACTGGGTCAAGATGGCGCTGGCGTGGGTTGCGATCTTTGGCCTGGTGTTTCTGGTTATCGAAGCTGGCAGATGGTGACGTAATCGACCGCGCTGCGGTCAATAGGGGGACGACGCCTCCTCTGCGGGCTGAGTATGATTTAACATAATATATATTATCGGATAAATAATTGTCGTGATCCCGCCGCAATCCCCCATCGAACGCCTGCTCACCATCACAGTTCACCAATCCACCAATCCACACGCCCACACAGCAAATTCACACGCATGCATGCGCACACACGTACACAGCACAGTCACACACACACAATCACACCACACACACACACAAACACATGGTGTTCACACGCATCACACGCGCACCTGGCCCCTGCTGCAGCAACCATTCACCGCATTTGGGCAGCAGTCGCCAGAGCAGCAGCTGTGTGTTTGTGCAGATAGGAGGTGTAGGAGAGAATTGACGTGGATCCAATCCTGGCAGCATTGCTTTGAGAGCAGCAGCAAATTAGGGGATGCTACGCGTCGCTGAAGGACACGATCCGCGGCTTCAAGGGCATCGTGGAAGGCGAGTACGACCACCTGCCGGAGCAGGCGTTCTACATGGTCGGCGGCATCGAGGAAGCGGTCGTCTTCCCGGTGCAGAAGAAATTGGTGACGCCTGCAGGGTGTGACCCGCACGAGGGTGTGGTTTTCAGCAGGAAATACGGAGAGTGGGGCGCCGCTGGCGCCATCCTACTCAGTAGCTGACCCAGACTTTGGCGGCCGACGATTATCAGACAGGTGTGATTGTGCCGTCATCGATGCAGCACCGGATGGCTTGCTGGACAGCCACACCACCACGTTATGACCCTGCCGCAACACCATCGACGCCGCGCGTCCCAAAAGCAACTCACAGAAGCCCCTTGGTGCGCCTTGGCAGCTGACGGCCCCGCTGGGCGCGCAGGTTTCACCGTTGAGGCAGCGCCCTGTCGGGCAGCAGCTCTTGCCGCACAACGCCTGGCCCCCCGGGCCGCACACGCCGCCTGAACAGAGGACAGGCTGCTTATCATGCATAATATACATTATTAAGCAATGTCCATTTGGCGAAATAATTGGCCTTGAGCGCGCTGATTCATATTGCAAGAACAGCCTGCAACCAATTTGAGATAAAATTACAAGCTGAGATATAATTTAACCCTCCTGCCTCAATGCTTCGGATGGATACTGGAAGCGCGAATAGCCGGGTATAGGCCGGCCAGACTGACAGACTCCGTTGTCGGCTTCTTGACAGGCGGTCATGCCGGGCTTCCGGCATTGACCGCGTTGCGCGCCTCGGGCCGATTGATCGTGACGATCAGAATATGGCCTTGGCGGGTCGTCAGAACGGCGGGCTGGGCGGTGTCGGTCATCATGTCTCTCCCTGCGCCGGATACGCGAACGCGAATCCTGTCGGTCACGGAATCGACTTGAGGTGTCGCGAATGACGCTGGTCGTGCTTCGACTGATACCGTATCGAACAAAATGCCCACGACCGGTCGTCGCATATTGTCTGCCGGCACCGCCCTGCCAATTAAGCATGGTGAACGCCTGGTGCAGAAGCGGCGGATGATAGCCGTCGTTGTCGCTGTAGGCCTTCCAGTTGGTGAGATATCGGACATCGGACCCGGTGGTAGCCGATCACCGAGTATGCATGCGAGCGTCACGCGTGCGGAGGCGAGATGAATCGCGTGCGCGCATGCGATCCCTTCCTGCATGCGCGCTGTGAGGATGTCGGCAGGTGTACAGTTGTGAATGCGAATTAGTGCAGAAAATATTATCACGCAAAAATTCCTATTTTTACGAGTCCAAACCAACAAAACCTATTACACAGCATGATCGGCAAGCTGATCGTCTATGGCCGCACCCGCGAAAGCTGCATGATGCGGATGCGCCGCCGCTCGATCGCGAAAATGGTCATCGGCGGGATCAAGACGAACATCCCGCTGCACCAGGCGTTGCTCGCCGACCCCGACGTGATCCATGGCGACTATACGATCAAGTGGCTCGAGGAATGGCTGGCGCGCCAGGATGAAGAGGCAAGCCTGAAGCTACTGCTCTATCCTTGCGACGGAGTGTGCGGCAAGAGCCAAGGGGCACAGACCAAGGCAACACTGTCGCTGCAGGCCCCCTCATTGACAGAACACTGAGGCTCCAACCTGAGGGTCGAATTTTTGAGTCCACAATGTTCTTGCCTGCCGTGCAACATTGCTTCAGGAGGTAGTCCAGAAAGACCTGGGCTTTGGCTCGGTCGATTGAATTCGCCCGGCAGCAGGCGTTGGATGTTCTCACCGGGAAACTTCAGGACAGCCAGCGGGCCGTTGCGCGCTTTGAAGCCAAATACGTGCGCATTAGCCGGTCCCACGTCTGCTCAAGCCAAGGCAAGACGATCCTGACAGCGGCTGCACGAGTGCTCACAGGCGCCATTGGGTGCTCCGGGGCAGGTGGTGGTGCCCTTGGGAAAGCACTTGCCGCCGATGCAGACGGTGGAGCAACAGCTGCGGAGGCATCAATATATGGGGAATGCCGACAGTCAAGTTGGGTGTGCGCAGCTTCCCGCTGAGGCGATTACTGCACGTTCTTTCGCACGTAGCCCGAAAACGTCGGCTGAGCGCCCCAGCCGGACGTAAACCTGCCCTTTGGCATCGACCAGCCTTGGCAACAGCTTGCCATCTTTGCCGCCGGTGCAGCGCTGCTCCTCTCCCGTAACGTCACTACGCGGCGCGTTACGGATGTGTTTCGTGAGGTGAAGTCTCGCTGGTGCGATCTTCATCTTTCTGGAACAGGCAAATTTCGACCTGCGGGCCGTGCATACGGTTCCTGACCCAAATTCCCGACAGTGCAGGTGGATGCCACCTGGCGGCCCGGAACCTTGCGCGCGGGTGTCACAAGGAATCCCGCTGCCGACGGGGCACTCAACGACGTTGGCCCCGTCGCACTGATTATTGAAGCAGACCGGCGCCTCAGGAGCGCAGCACCCGTTGCCGCACTGGGTGCAGCACATCCCAGTGTCGAGGCAGAACTGCCCCGGCTTGCAGCAGCCGGCGCCGCACTGCAGTGCGAGCGGTGCGACGGGGGGCGTGCCGTTGTGCAGGTGGTAGCATGTGACAGTCGGAGGACTCCTCCTGCCCCCCCCCAAAGTAAAATACGACGGCTTCGCCCTTGCGTTCCTGCGCTTCGCCTTCGGCGCGAAGACGCTCGTTATCACAGTCGCCTTGCCGATCGCCTGCTTGGTGTTCCGGAGCTTCAGCGTGCCTTGCCGGCTCGACCAACCTCTCGCCTTTGCCGCTGCCTTGCGGGCACTGATCGAAGAGTGGTCCAAGGGTGACGGTTCGATGCGCGCGGCAGCAGCAGATGTTCGGCAGGACCCGATGGGCACGGCGGGAAGCAACTGAATTGCGCGCGCACCAAAGTGTTTCGATGCAGCTCGACCCAAGGAGACACATTGATGCACCAAGTGCCCGACCGCCCGCGCGACGTTGCGTTATCCAGACCTGCGCGGCTGCCGCGTCCCGATCGTGATAGGCTGCCCGCAAACAGAATATCGCGACGCTCTCCCGCACGAAAAAAACCTGTGGAGGAGGGCCATGACCATGACAGACTGTCACCCACCGCGCTGCGCGTGTGCAGTATAAAAGAGAACGCGACCGCCGACACTGTACGGCAGCAGCGTCGGCGCCGCTCACCTGGCTCAGCAGGCGGTAGACTGGCCGAATGCGCCGCCACCGCCGCCGCCCCCCGAGCCTGCGTCGCCGGGGTGCCGCTCGGCGCCGGCGCAGCAGGCTGCGCAGGCATGGCCCGGGTGGCGGCAAGTTCGACGGCGCAGGCGCGCCGGCGGCTGGGGGCTGGTAAGCGCCGCGGCCGTGTTTCACGTCCACGGCCACCATGCACGGCGGCCAGGAGAGTAGCCTGCTGGGCGCTGACTGGGCATCGCTGCTGCTCCACGCGCGCCCCTCCCTCAGGTGGCGAGCAGCATGGTGGCCCTGCCCTGAGGCTTGGCTGCTGACGAACGCCACGGCACGGCTGTCCGAGAAAGCCTGTCGCACGATTGACGAGCGCATGGAGGCAGAAAGCAGCGTCGGCGGCAGACTGAACAGGCTGGGCCCATTCCGGGCAGCTCATGCGAGCAACGCCGCGGCGCACTGCTGACAACCCTGTCGCTTGTCACTGCATCCTGATTGCTTGCGCTCACCTGGATTGGGGTTCGCTGATTACGGCGGCACTGCAGACCACGAGGGATGCAGCGAACGCAGCGACATCCTGCGCTGCCACACCGCAGCATGTCGGCTTGCCGCGTCTACCGCCGGGCTTATGGCGTGCTTTGACAAGCTTGAGCAGTTACTGAACTCGACGCCATCGCGTCCGATACAACCCGCTTCGATCTATCACGGCCGGAGTTGCCAGCAGTCGGGCATCTATATTCCCAATCGTCGCCAGGTGTAGATGGCGTTCTCGCTGGCGCCTTCAACGCCGGCATCGGGGCTCGATGAACGCACACGTGCGCGGGTGAAGGCGCCGTACTAGCAAGGGTGCTTGTTGCGCCTGTAGTTACGCGGGAAGGACTCATGCAAAGCAACGCCTTGGGCATCTCCGCGAACATTTGCACCGCCCTGGTTCAGGCGCAAGCTAGACCACTGACGTTCTCACCAGCTAGTGGCAGCAAACCTAGCAAGCCCAGCATGAACATGTTGTCAAACTTCACGATTGGTTTGAATGGGATACTTTGATCATTTCCAAGGAACCATGATCTTGCACGAACGCTTCCATTTGCCTTTTAATACAGATAGCTCCGCCGGCATACCGGTATCTGGAATGGTGCCAGCTTTTACCAGGATACTACTATCATCTTAAGGAATCATTCACCTGTGCACCAGTGCTGCCGCAAGCCAGCATTGCGACATCCCTTGCCAGATCCAGCCCGCCCAGGCCTTTGTACCATGCATACGCTTGTCTGATCCCTCGGCATCCACCATTCCCGAGCTGGACGAGGTCAGCACATTACAGGCAATGGCTTATCACCCCAAAGCGCAATTGCCCGCATCAATGGTGTATTGCCACAGCTGCCTGACGCCGTACGTGCGTCTTAGCCGTCACCAGCCCCCCACGGCCGCCCCGCCGCACGCCTTTCTGAGCGCCCGCAGCGCCTTGGCCGCCACCAGCGTCATCACCACCTCGCCGGCGCTGCCGCCCGGGTAGGCGTCCGCCCTCTCGGGCGTCGGCACCAGCTGGAACGGGGTGGCGATGATGTCACCGCCGCCGCCGATGATGTCAGACTGCCGTGCCCCTGCGCCTCCCAGATTGTGCTGAGGTCCACCTCGCAGGTCGCGACACAGTCCACTGCAGCGAGCCGAAGCGTGTAGAAATTGACGGCAGCCGAAATTCTTGCGCCCCGGTCCTGCGCCGGTCAGTGCGCCGTCGTGAATGGCGGCCCCGAACGTGCCTTCGAGATAGCCGGCGTGCGCAAGTTCTGCAAAGTCGGTGGCCTCGTTGGTCGCGATGCGATACAGCCAGGTATAAAAACTGCGAATCACCCCGGAAGCGTTCCAAAGCCTTCCAGGCCTTAATGAACACCTCCTGGGTGATGTCGTCGGCGTCGTCGTGGTCAATGACCATCTTCCGTACCAGCCAATATACCTTCTGCTGGCCCGCACGCAGCTGGCTAAAGTCGGTGATGGCCTGCTCTTCACGGCCGCCAGCAGCACCGGCAGGACCACGCGCTCGCCCTCACCGCGCTCCGCCGCCGCGAGCTGCCCCGCGAGCGCGCGCCCGGCCGGCGTGGCGGTCGCGTCCGGCGCAGGAGCTGGTAGGCGGCCGCGTGCCGGGGACAGGACGCCGCCCCTGCAGCCACGCGGCACCCGGCTGCCGATACCCGGCCCCCCTGCTACCCTCGAGAGCCCTCGCATCACAACCAACTATGGCGGCCGGCCAGGCTCATAGCCTGACCGCTCAGGCGCTGGACGATGCATGACACGCCACCCAGTCACATTCGCAGCAGCAGTGCAAGATCACATGCCTCCGAACCTGCCCCCGCCGTATGGATCTGCCCATGAATGCCGCGGAGGCGTGTCTTCACGCGCCGTCCGCGTAGTCCAGTCCTCCTGGAAGCTGTGCGCCACCGCCAGCGTCCGCATCAGCCCGAGGTCGCCCAGCGCCTCGGGCGAAAGCCGCAGGCCAGTCCAGCCGAAATAAACCGCGCGCGCCTCCAGAGGCCAGCCGGCCGCCGGCCGCTGCGGGCTGACGCGCGCCATGACCCAGTCTTCCCCCTCGGCCCCCGGATCGTCGGTGGCGCCCGCTTCGTCGGTGCCTTCGTCGGCGCAGCCGTCGAACGCCGTTGGCAGCTCTAGGGGGTGGGTCAAGACGGCCTCGTCCTCATCATCCTGCTGCTGCTCGTCTGCCTGCTCCCGCTCATCTGTTGCCAGCCGCGCTGCTGCTCCGAGCCATGCGGTCCCTCCTCCGTCTCCTCATGCAGCTCTTCGTCTCGATCTCGGGCAGTTCGGTTGATGCCCCTGTTTGGATGGCTCCGGCGGCTTCGGCTGCGGCTGTGGTGGCAAATTCTCCAGCGTCAGGTCCTGGCGCGGCTGTTTGACGCCAAAGATGGACTGCGGCGGCTGCAGCTGCAACAACGGGTGGCCAGGGGGCTGCTGCTGCTGCTGCTGCTGCTGCTGCTGCTGCTGCTGCTGCTGCTGCTGCTGCTGCTGCTGCTGCTCTGCCTGCAATGCCTGCAGCTGCAGCTGCGCTCGCTCCTCCCACATCCCAACAGCTGCAACAGCCGCCGCCGCTGCGGCGCCGCCAGACGTGCGCGGCAGGCGCGCCGGTATCAAGCTGCTGCCGGCCAGGGCAAGAGGGATAGGGGCGCTTGCAGCCGCGGCTGCTGACGCGTGCACCTCTGGTGGCGGCGTCAGGCTGACAGGGTACTGGGCCGTCTGCAGGAAGGCGGGGCCTGTGCTCGGCTGCTGCTGCTGGTGCTGCTGCTCCTGCCACTGCACCTGCTCGGCATGCAGCTGCACAGGTGGTGGCTGTGATGCGGCGTGCAGCGCCGGGGCGTGCAGCCCCTCACCGAATGCGACCTGGGGAGGCTCCCGTGCGCTTGCCACTCCATGGTGCTGTTGCTGCTGCTGCTGCTGCTGCTGCTGCTGCTGCTGCTGCTGCTGCTGCTGCTGCTGCTGCTCAGACCATTCGGAGTGGGCAGCGTCTGACACACGTCGCCTCCGCCTCACATTGCTGTGTTCCTGCGCCGACGCGTCGAGCCGCCACCGTTGCCGATGCCGAGGAGACGTCGCCAAGCTTGCCGATCACGAGCGGGCGGATGCCGAGCGGGTCGCGACAGCCGCATGCCCTCGGCGGTCAGGCAGATCAGCGAATAGGCGCCCTCGACCTGTTTCAGCCGTCGTGCGGTCGGCGCGAGCGATACGTTCGCACGCGCGACGAGTGGATGATGACGCTCGGTGTCGCTGGTCGACTGGAAGATCGACACCGCGGGGACGGCAAAGGCAGCCCGGCCCGGCTGATGCCCTCTCTCCCCCTCGCATTTTCTCGTCACCTTTTCGCTACTAACCCAGTGCCAAAGCAAGCGGGGCTCGGCGACATAAGCACCGTCAGGCGCTTGTACGTCACTGCCGGATCCGCCAGCGCTCTCGCAGCCAGCCACTCCGGCGCCGGCCATGACGACCAGCCCCCCAACCATGAAGCGACGACGCGCGCTGTCAGTCATTGTTTCTTACTTTTCAAATGGCCAGGCCGGAATACGACGATTGCGTACGGCCTTTCCCCCAAAATGGACCTTTATCATCTGCTTGGCCGGACCGCATCCCATGAATCGTTATGGCTGCCCCTCGAGCGCCGCTTCCACCGAGGCCCCCGCGCCAGCTCCCACCCGCATCCTCCTCAAACACAGGGGCCGGCCCCTCGCCGCACGCCGAGTTGTACGCGCACCCAGGGCGCCCCGGGGGGCTGACCGCACGTACGGCCGCCGCACGCTGATCAGCGGCCGAAGCGCCGCCGCCGCCGCCGCCAAAGACGAGGTGCTCGCAGGCGGACAGCGACACCCGGAGCCGCGCGCTGCGCGCCGGGTCCGCGTCTGCCGCCGCCGCCGCCGCTCCCAGGACGCTGCAGCCGCCGCCGCCGCCCTTTGCGGCCGCCGCCTCCGTTCCGCCCGCCACGCTTGCATTCTGCAGCCGGATGCTGTTCTTGTGGGCGAGCACCGCGCTCGTGAGCGGCCGCGGTGCGCGCCAGCCGACGCAGGCGGTCGATGAGGTGGCCGCCCCGCCCCTGAAGTCTGCGTAATGGTATGCGCGGCCTCTGGAAGCTATCTTTCAGGAATCATGTCCTCAAGTATCTGGGGTTGGTGGTTGGAGGGGAGGTTCGGAGCGATCGTTTAGGTGGGGTTGGCATCGCAGGCAGGGCGGCCTCAGGGCTATGCAGCCGGCTTCAGGACGCGGTGCTCAAACTTCAGCGTCACGGCTCGCCGCTCGCGGGATACAGCGGTCGCTGTCGCCCTCGCGCAGCCGGTTGCGGGCCTGCAGCTGTCCCAGCCACCTGTCTGAGTGCCAGTGCGGCGATGCCCAGCACTTCGTACTCCAGGCCCCTGGCCACCAGCAGCTCAACCTGCGGGGGGGGAGGGGCGTTCCTGGCCGTGGGGAGAGGATCGGGTTGGTGTGGTCGGGAGGTATCAAAGCTGGGACAACCGTTTTTTTTCTTTTTGAGGAAAGTTTGTTCTTATAGGTTTACGTAAGATTTATTCGCATGAATGAGTTTTACAATATGTTTTGCTGGAGGGGAAATCAGTTGGGTTTGGGTTAATGTGGGTTATTTGCTAAGGCGAGCGGTTATACTACCAGGCACGGATAATCACTTATCTATTTGGCTTATCTGTACTTTTTAGGCGACAATACACCAGCCACCTTTATATACTAAAAAAGCCCGGATCAACTCCGGGCCTTAAAAAGTACCTTATAAAGAGCAAGTACCAACCCCTCCCCCCTCTCCCGCCTCACCGCCATGGTCTGTGTCGCGCGGTACTCCCCCAGCACAGCGTCCAGGCCCACCACGTAGCCGCACACTCTCCCCCCGCGCGGCCGCGGGGACGGGGCCGCGCCTGCGGCTTTGCATCGTGCTGGAATTGCTCCAGGACGGGAGCGGGGTGAGCCGGGGTGAAAGCGGCCGGCGGCGTTCCTGTCAAGCAGGCGCGAGAAGCGCGAGGCGGCGGTTGGCGCGACATTCCTTGCCGCTGTGATCAGGGCTGCGGCGACGCCGCGGGGCTACAGACGCGATGAATCGACGGCCGATGCGAACCGCAAATTGTCCGCTGACGCGGGCAGATCCATCGGATCAGATCAGATCACCCACCTCGAGCACGGCCTCGCTGACGTGGAACTCGATCAGCCCCTCCCCCTCAGCCAGGGCACCCAGCTCCTCCACACAGCCCAGCACCACAGAGCCCCCCAAGCTCGCCACACC
>NNCB01000633.1:0-15555 GCA_002317545.1 Scenedesmus quadricauda | reverse complement strand
GCCGGTGATAACCTGCGCGCCCCAGCCGGGCCCCGCGCACCTCGTTACTCAGCCATTTGGCTGCCGCAACTCAGTGTCGGGCGTGGCGACGCGCTTGTCCCGCCGAACGCTTCGGCTGATGTGGGGCGCGAACGTGCGAGCAAGATGCCCTCCAGCCTGTCGTGGAGCTGACGGGGACGGACCGGACCTGTAGTTAATCGTCGGGGTTTGTGGGGTTCCCCCCGGTGACAACTTCCACCCTGCTCCGCCTTTCGCGCGCCGCGCGTTGGCTTATTCGCCATGGTCACAGCTCATTCTTTAAATTTATGTGCACGCAGGCACAGCACCACGCCACCCCCGGGTAGCCGCTGTCGATAGAAAATCGACAACTGAGGACTGCCTGCGCTGCCTTGCTGCGGGGATCAGCTCTGCCGCACGCCCTGCATGTCGGTGATGTCCGTCGTAGCTCCAGCCAGTCGGCGCGCACGAGGCGCCTGCATGACCGTAGTGAAGCCCGGCGTAATCAGCCGGCAGCATGAATTGCAGCCCGCGGCGTGGCGAGCCTGCGTGGCCAGCCCCAGACGACAGAGCATGGCGGTGCGAAGGCTGCGTCAGCCAGCATGGCCCGTTGCGGCCGCCAGAACCCGAGTCCCCCAACAGCCAAACGGCGGCTGTGAGTGGAGAGACATCTACTCAGCCACCACGCCGACAACCCTTCCCCCGACTTGACGAAAATACCTTGGGCCACGAGCTCGTCACCACCGGCACCACGGGCAACCGGGGACCCATGCATAAGACTCGAGCGATCAAAGCTGGCACCGGGCGCGCCAACCCTGCAGAACGCACACGGCCACAGCGACCGCAGCTCGGGGGGCGCACCATCCACCCATACAGAAACCCCGGGCCAATCAAGCACAGGGTCGGCTTCAGACAAGGGCCTCGTGGCAATCACTTGCAATCAATATGATCACTGGCCACTCTCGAGGGTGGCATCTTGCCCTGCTTTGGTACCAAAAACCAGACTTAGGGCATATAGCGAGTTGGCACCGAGGGCTAAAAACAGGGAAGGCAGCAGGTACTTTTCCCACTCCCGATACAGTAACAAAAGCCGGTATTGAATGATAAACTGGGCTATTATCCCCCCAACCTCAACGTCGATCGCGGCAGAGGAAAGCCCGTACTACGCGCTAAAGCAGGGACCCATGCACACACGCGAGCGATCAAAGCAGGGCATGGGTTCTCATGTCGACAAATTTTGGCGGATTGCGACACTTGCTATCAAGCTAGCGCCGCCGCCGTCGACATGGCATGTGCCTGTATCAGCGTGCATTCTGGTCGGCTAGGGCACGGGTACGCGCTTCATCCACCCAGCCATGCACGGCCCCCGCCGCCTGGCCCCCATCAGCTTTCGCAGATTTAGCGTCCGCTGCAGCAAGCAGGTTTTTAGCACGCAGTGGAAGCGTGCCTGAGCAACATTGTGTGGCGTGGAGGTGGAGACCGTTGCATGGTGTCCGTGTGTGATTCATCGATCTGCAGGCTAGGACAACTGGAGGCACATACATTGGAGTTCAAGCGGCCAGCCACCAAATGGAAACGCGCGCCGATAAGCTGGATTGGAAGTGCACCAGGAGCGCTGGCGGTCGATTGTGCCGCGACAACATGTCGGCCAGCTCTCATGTGCGCGCCCGATCCCAACCCGCCGTCATCTCCCATGTCACCTTGACGCGTCGACGCAGCGCCAGCCCGACATGAGACAGGGAGCGCGCCGCCCTGATTGGGCGTGACGTCGTACGCTGCCCTGCTGAGCTCGACCTACGCCACGGTGTACAACGATACGCGGGTGAGCGGTACCGGGATCAAAGGTTGTACAGGCCGTGCCCTCGTCCAGATTCTCATTATTGAGCGAGAATGGGTTCTTGCCGCTCCGCGTCGCCGATCAGGCGCTCGATGCCGAGCCGAGGTTGGACATGGGGCCCGTCGCCATCTAGCAGTGCGCATGCAACCGACGTTGCATCCTTCTCAAACCGCTGAACTAACGCCCGGAAAGCGATGGAGGGCAGCGTGGGGTAAAACCGTATTCACGGATGACAGCGAGGAGCGAGGATTTAAGGGTGTGGAATGAGAGTTGTACTGACTGGGCAAAACAATGCGGCAAGTAAGCGTATTCGACCACGCCCCCTCGCCCATCAATGTTGCTTGTGCAAAGTAAAGGCGGACCAGATCCAGATGCTGTACGCGAGACGGCGAGCAAGCGTGGAACGCAAATCCCCGGATACCCGCGGCCGTGGCTGACGACGGCAAAGAGCTAACCACGGCGAAACCACTGGGCGATGATGCCGGCCGCCTCCAGAGCCTGCTCAGAGTGAAAAGGGCACACGAAAGAGAAGGGTTGTGCAGCTTCAGACGACGACGATGTCAAGCCAAGAGACCGCCACAGTTTCTGGTCGCGCATTCGCGATCGATGCGGTGGAGACCACAGCATCCGCCCTTGCCTGCGCATTGGACGTACTGCTGCGCCAGCCAAGCCTGCCTGCATCCATCCACGAGGGGCGCTGGTCCCTGGAAGCGGTGGTGCAGGAGGCATTCCGGCTCACTTCGCCGACGATGCTCAGCGTGCGCATGGCGCGCGAGCCGATCGCGTTCGACGGCACGCACATCGCAGCAGGCACCACGCCTACTGTGGTGGGCGTCGGGCGTCTGCGCCTCTTCGCTGCGGCGCGCGAGGGCAATTCCCAGAGTGTTGACCTGCGTCATGGCAATCAAGAGCAACACGGGTGCATGACTATACGCAAAACCGCCCGTATGGCGTCGAAAAGGGAATAATTATGATGGTTTCGCAGGGGGCAGCATTGGTTGGCGAGTTTGTTTGTACGGCGAAACTGCGGTTACCATTCGCCGGCTGTTGGATTAAGAGCGTGTTTCAGAATGTAGAGTTTATCTGACTGTTAAAAGCATACGTGTGCTCAAACCAGCAAAACAAGGCGTCCAATGCTGTCTGGCAAGGCTGCCGGCCGCCCTGGTCCCGCACAGCATCAGGGACTTGCTTCGCTCCAGCCTTCCGCGTCGCCGCTTCGCGTCAGATACGGGCGTGATTCCGCGCGGGAGGAAGGGGTGATGCCCTTCTGCTCTGACCGCTAATTGGTGCACCGGATCAGACGGCGGACGGCGACAGAAAGACAGGAGGCCATCAGTGCTAAGAAGATCAGCGAGCTGCAAGACCGCATGCCGCTCATGCTGGGGCCGCACACAAGAGCGCCAGCAGTAACAGCTGTCTCTGAGCGAGGCGAGTTAGCGGATTGGTCCCACCGCCGGCCCTGATGCGTTGGTCATGTCGACGTCATGGCGACATGCCGATGATGCGCTCGATAGTGTCATTGTCGAGATCGTGCTTGCGCCCGGTCTCCCAGATGGAGCGATAGACCGTGGGCAGATTGCCCACATTGTCTAGCTGCGATCGTACTCCTGGCTTCAAATGCACCTTGAAATCTGGTCTGTGGGGCCAATGCGCCAGTGGGGCATGAACTCACCGCTGCTGCGCGGAAGTCATCATGTGGCACTGCTGCTGTGCCAGGAGGACATTGAACTTGTGAGCCAGGGCCTGAGCTAGGGGGGGAGCTCCTCGTTACGGCCAAGGAAGACAAAACCGCCGAGGGGGGGTACATCCACAGCGGGGCGTTTATCTTGGTAGATAAAGAAAAGCGGGTGCGGGGCATGTACGACGGCACCACCGGAGCGGCCAAAAAGCCTGCATCAGGCATACATGTCGAGCGCGCATCGAGATGTCCGCTGGCACCCGGTCGGCATACCACTGCGCCATCCATTCCTCGTCCACGACCAACCCGGCCTTGCGCTGCTTGGCTTCCTCCTCCAGCGCGGCCTCCAGCACCTTCAGGTTGCGCGCAAGGAACGTCGCGCGCAGGTTGATCTCGCCACTGACCAGACCGTCGCGCAGGAACAGCGCCCGCGCTCCTGCGGATACAGCCGCCCATAGTAGACAGGCGCATGCCGTTGTGGCACGCAGTCCGATGCTAGGCGGGCTGCACGCGCATGTGGCCACCATACCGTGGGTGCAGCGGCGATGGCCATCATCCCAGACTTGTCACGGCCCTGACGGGATCGAGGCGCATCCCACCTGTAGCCGAAGTCATCGCATCAAGGATCATCGACGCCTGACGCAGCTGGCCGACGGTCAGACGAGGTCCATGCGGCCCTTGTCGCCGAGCGGCGCGAGCGCGGCCCAGGTGGGCTGACGGGGTCAGTTCCTGCGTATGAGCGTGCGCGGGGAAGCATCCGCCCAGCCATGCGGTGTTGTTGAAGTGTGGCGACGGAGCAATGCGGGCGGCTGGCCGTGTACCTGATGTGCTGATGGGCTTCTGAACGCCCGCTTCGAACGATGCAGGGAGCTTCCGCCAGCCGCCGCACGCGGCTTGGCTCCACCCCCAGGTGAGCCAGGTACTTTTGGTAAACGTGGGCGTCGCGGTGCGCTGTGACCTGAATCACGCCTGGGCTACCTCCTGCAAAGTAGGGCGGGGCGGCCCTCACCTGCTCTGTCGTCCGCCCATGCCTTGGTCAGCCAAGCCCTTGCGGCAGCCGCCGCCTCGCTCCCTGCCTCCCTAGCCGTTGGCCCCGCACTGCGCCGCTGCCCCTGCGCCTCGCCCCCGGGCGCATCCCCTGCTGGCGCCGCCGCAGCCGCAGCCGCGGCCGCAGCGTCCATCGCCGCCGCGACCGCTGCAGCCGCTGCGTGGGCGGCCTCCTCTGCCGCAGAGGTGGCGGCGCCCGCAGCCGCGCTTGCTGCGAAAGACACAGCGCCACCAGCTGCGGCGGTGCCGGCATAGACCTCCCTCAGCAACTCCTCTATGGGCGCCGCGTCAATCTGCACCCCCGGCACCTCGCCCCCGTCTGCCGGCGCCACGGCACCCTCGGTCTCCGAGCCACGCTCCTCCTTTCCGCCAGCGTCCGCGTCCGAGGCAGCCGTCGCGGTTGCGCCCGGGGCAGCCGGCGAGGTTGACTGCGAGGCAGCCGGCGGGACGATCCGGGGAACTCGTCCGCCGCTGCAGAGAGCGAGTCATCTTCCAGCCTCCGCGCCGCCGCGTCCTCGTTGCCCGCCCCATCATTATCGTGGCCCGGCTGCGCCCCGCTTGGAGCGCCAACAAGTCGTCCGAGTCCCTGTCTGAAGCGCCCGCAGGCCACCGTCCTGCGGCGGCTTGTCCCCGCCGTCGCTGCTGCCGCCGCGGCCGTTCATGCATTGATGAGAGGCGTTCGGGAGCGCCGCTGCGCGCGCCTTGAGCGCCGCTGCGTTATCCAGCGGGGTCTTCCCCCAGTCGTATGCGAGAACCCCCCTGCACCAGCAATCGCGCCGAACAGCAGCACACCCGCGCTTCCGCCGCCGCTGCCGCCGCCGCCGCCGCCGCCGCCACTGCTACCGCCATTGGTGACGGCGTTTGCCGCTGCGGGCGGCTGGGGAGCCGCGCTCGTCGCAGCAGCCGGGGGCTTGGCAGCGGTTGAGGCGGCGCGAGCCTTGCTTATGCCTGCGCGCCAAGAGGGGTGAGTGCAGCAAAGCGCGGGACTGTGTGGCCCGGCAACGGCCGGGGCTCATTGCATTGGCCGCGGGGACTGCTTGATGGGATGACCGCCGAGACTACCGACAGGATGCGCGACAGAGCACCGGTGCAGCGCGCGCAGGTCGAAAACCTGTATGCGAGGCCATGGTGCTGGTCAGCGCAGGGCGGCCTGCGAGCCTGCCGGCACACGACCTGCTGCACGCCGCGGCGGATTGCTGCAGAAGGGCTCGCCTGCGAATCGCTGAAGACGCGCGCGTCCCAATCAATCGGCTTCTTGCTTGACTTCATATTACAGCGCAAGGCAAGTGGTGTTGCCGCGACTACTGTAGCAGCTGCAAAAACCTTCGACCGATCCTGGCCAGCGTCCACTTCTTTCGAATCGGACTGATCATGGCCAGAATCCGGTCAAACTTGATGTCGGCAGCGCCTACTTTGCTGGCCAGGTAGTTGAGTACCTCACCTTCCATCCGGCGCAGTGTGCGGGTTGCCCTGGACAGCGGCGATGAGAGCGGTGAGTTCCATGGTGAGTTCCTCAGTGGATCTTCAGGGTGAAGGGTGAAAGGGAAAGCGTGAAAACCGGCTCGACGCGTCAGTGCGCTTCCGTCGACATCGAGAAATAGACGACCGACAGGATCATGAAGATGAAGGCCTGCAGGGTGATGACCAGGATGTGGAAGATCGACCACGCCGCACCGGCCGCCACCGCGCCCACGAACGCCAGGTGCGTGGTCCGGCCTTGGGTGAGGGGGTGTTGCCCAGCAGCGCAGCATCATAATCGAGAGAGGGAAGGGAGCAGGAACTCGTGGGCTCCCAGTACTGCATGTTGCTGCCACCAAACAATCCAGCCAACTGAGGCACCTTTCCAGTTCACTGCGTCAGGGCCTTGCCTGACCACCCCTGCATCAGCTTTCTTGACGGGATCTGGATGTTGGCGCCCGACAGCAAGCGGCGCAGCCTGGTTCTTGGCCCTCTGGGATGTGCACGCAGTGTATCCAGTGGTGCTGCAACAACATCACACCTTCAAATGCATCTGAGCGGACAACTCAGCAGATATTCTGAGGTGTTGTTCTAGATCAATTGAGTGCCATGAAATGGGGGGTTATCACTTAAAATGATTGTAGTTCTAGCCTGCTGCCCATAGGGACCAGACAGTGCCGCCACGCCCAGAATCGGCATGGTCACCCCATATTCCTTGAGGAAGGACGGATCGAGGGCCAGCATCACCGCATTATAGGCCCCGGCGGAATGACCGGCCAGGAACAGGCGATTGGGGTCGCCACCATAATTGGCGATCATTGTCCTGCTTCCAAAGTTGCCGCTGTCCGGACCATCAGGCTGCACTGGGATCGGACGGTAATTTTCGGCATGAAAAGGGTACCCCAGTGGAGCTGCTGCAATGGCGGCCGACCCCCACTTCTGCAGTCTCCACTGCACAAGCCGCTTTTTCAGGCTCTTATAGGCGTATTCATTTGCAAGTTCTGCGCTGCCGCACCGATGGCCATCATGACCACCTGCCGTCACCCGGGCAGCAGTTGGTGCTGGTCGGCCACCAATGCCTGAATCTCTGGCAGGATCGCATTGGCACAACGACGAAGGTACTTTTGCCAATGTTGCTCAATCGACTAAGATTCATGTCCTTCACCAGCGCCCGGAGCCTTCGCTTGAGATCGGATTGGCCTGCGACAAGTCCTTGCGCCTCGGTCTCACCATGATGCTTTCAAGCTCGGGCGTACGTGCGTCCTGTGCGCGCTACCTGTCCAGGTAGGCCCTGCTCACGCAGCGCGACCCGCCGCTCTGCTGTCCAAGTCACCAACATGCAATGCCGCCTATCGGCCAGCCCGTGCTTGACGCCGTCGCCCCTCGCTGCCAGGCAGGCGCCGTTGCGATGCATGGCAATGGCAACGCCGTCGGTGCCGACCCTCAACCTGGCTAACTGCGTGGACAATGCGCACGAAGGCAAGGCACTCAGGTCGGTGATTGTGTCGAATCTCATCCCAACCTCATGCAAAGGGACATCAACGAGGGGATGTCGGCGGCGGCGACGGCTGCCGCAGAGTATGACGTGACGCATCGGGCATGCTCATCAGCCATGCGTGCACGACCACCGCCCATAAGTCAGCCCTCGCCGGCTATGACCGCTGATGCCATTCTCAACCTCCAATTCCAGCAACGCCCATGATCGGCCCAGCGGCCGACCGCATCTGTCGGTCATCCGCATCCCAAGCTCCACCTGAGATCTCGGAGGAATTCACCAAACTGATCGTCACTCAGCAGGCCTATTCGGCGAATACGCGCATCGTCAGCGCGGCCGACGACATGCTGAGAGGTGCGCTGCCCGCAGCAGATCCGTCCTGCGGCCCTGGATTGTGGAAGCAGTCCGGCCACTGGGACAACTACAAGGACAACATGTTCTCATCGCATCCGTCCACGACACTCTGACCTACGCTTGGCTGACAGCCGGATGCATGCAGTGTGCCGCCGCGCAGGTCGCATTGGCGACTTGCCGCTCGCCGCCGCGTGCACCTCACCCAGGACGCTGCATCGTCCATTCGTTGCGCTTGAACAAGACTCTCATTCCTGCGTTGACCACGACCCATTCGTTGGGGACGTGGAAGTATGTCGGGCCCGTAAGGGATGATCTGGAACACAAGTGCGCGGTCGCCTTTTACATCTGGCGTTACTGGGGCTCAATGTATCAGAACGGTGCGGTGTCAGCTGCTGGGTGCATGCAAACCTGACACGTACTGATGGGCTTGGCAGCTCACCTGGGCACGCAGCAGCAAAGACAGGCAGCGCTGGCCGTACCCTAGCGGTTTTCTCGCCCGGCCCTGCTACGACGGCGAGCTACCGGTGGTCATCCAGAGCATCACCTCTATCAAGAAGGTGACCCGCAAGCGCTCGAGGCAGCGGCGCCAACATCAACAGCGGCGTGGACAAGGCGTTTGAGAACTACAGGTGGGGCAGGGTTTGGCGATGTTCATGCCCACATCGGGTTTTTCACCTTGTGCAGTTGCGCCTTGCCGCCCTGGGCGCATATGAGCCCCGCCGATCCGTGGGAACGCCTGCTGGTCAACAGCCTGGCGCGCGATTTCCAGCAGATGCGCCTGACCTTCCTCGCGGGGCTGCCGAAGGGCGACCTTGACGCTGACGGTGACCAAATGGCTCCCGGAGCTCTGGATGCGCCGCGGTCGGCGCTGCAGGGCCTCGCCCAGTGGTGCGCGATGGTTCCTCGCACCAGCACCAGGTCGGCGAAATAGCCTTCGCGCAGGAAGCCGCGCTCCTTGACGTCGAACAGCTGCGCCGGTGCGTGCGCGAACTTCTGCACCAGGTGCGCGGTGCTGAAGCTCGCCTCATACGCATCCAGTGCTGCGTTAGGGCGCTGCACCAGCGGCGTCCGCTGGGCGCGCGCACGTAGCCGCGCCTTGCGCTTTCCCGTCCCCAGGAGCGACACGACGCTGGCCCGCTGCGCATCAAGACCATCAAGGACCTCGCGCAGGTGTGATCTGGGGCGGATTTGAAAGCGATGTGACCGCCCCTGGTTGATGCGCTCCTGCGCTCCCTCCCCCTTCTACAGTGGGGAGGTCAGGTGGGGGTGCTGCAGGTTCAGCAAACTCTCATCTACGAACGGCTTCCTGGATGGTTCAGCCCTCACCCTCATTCCCAGTCCAGTCGAGCATAGCTCAAATGGCCTTCTCACTCTAAAATCGCTCCACTGGAGCGATTTTGCCTCCGGCACGCTTCGAAGCCCCTCAACGGCCTCAGTGGAAGTTCGAACGGTGGGCCGAGGCCCTCACCATTGCGGCTGAATTCTGAGAACCCCAGGGCGGCTCGCGGCGACCGTGGTGATTTTTTTGGCCAGCGGCGGTCCGGCTTAGTGTACAGCGGCTACATGGCATTGGTGCAGCTGTCATGGCGGGATAGGTGGTAGCAGGGTTGAAGCAACTGGATGATGGCACTGCTGCAAGATCTGTATTGCTGCCATTGGCACCTGCAGATAGCTGTGTGCAGATGCATGTGTCACGATTGCTGTTGCCAATGTACACCTTGCACATGCACAGAAAGTGCCCTTCTATGTGCATACTCAACTGCATCAATGCGTGTCGCTGCTGATTCTGATTTAGTCTGGGATGGATGCTGGCCCAACTACACTCGGCACGCCCGCACTTTGTTTTAGCGGTTTGACCCCGTGTTCACCAGGCATGATCAAAGCTGCTCCCGTCTGAGAACACGTTAATTATCTGTGCCCAATGATGAGTCAGGACCGGCTGATCAGCTGCTGAATAGGATCGAGCTGCAGACAACTCCAAGGACTGCTGGAGAGAGCCAAGCCATTACGTGGTGGGCATGTTCAACAAGACGGCACAGGATCCGACGGCACAAAGCTCAAGCTCATCTTCGGGGCAGCGCAGTAAAGCAGCGCCGCCTGGAAGCCAGATTGGACAGGCAGGCCAAGTGAGGCAAGCGGACAGGCACAGCCAAGATTGGGACATTTATCTATAGTATCGGAAGACAACGAACCGTTTTATTTGTACATTAATGGCATTAAGTATAACAGCCAGTCCAGTTTAATGGTCGGGGACACAGTGCTGTACGTGGTACGCCTGCTGCATCCACAGCTAGCAGTGACTGCGTTTTCAACAGTGACTATGCGCGGTGCGTGCCTGCCTCGCTCTGCAAGTACAAATTGACAGGTATCATTTATGATTACGTGTGATCCGTACTTGTCGTGAGATGGGCATCAAAGCAGTACCTTGACTCAGGAGAGCACGAAGCTGCATTCACAGGTGAAAGGCGTATGTGGCCGCCTGCAAGGCGGTATGATCTGAAATGCACGCGGAAGCTTTTTTGGTTCTGAATTCCAATAGTCGGATAGTGTCGTAAACCCATTACGCTTCATGGCACAGCATTTCCTGCTCGCTGGCCTGCGCCCAAGTCCCTCCACTCTCTGCGTGATGCACCACAGTGACGGACATCATCCGCATTTCACATGGCGAGCATGCGCCGAGCTTCAGCCTCCTTGCCCGCCTCAAGCACATCGCCGGCTGCTATGAAGCGTCGTTTTCTCGTCCTCCCCCTTGCCGCCGGCTGCCCCTTTCCTTCGGCCGCTGAGCTGGGCACGGCCGGCCCCGCGACCTTGGAAGGCGCATCTGCTGTCTCGAAGGCACGCCGCAGAGCAGCGATCTTCCCGGGCAGGCCGCGGTCGACTCTTTACCCGTAAACGGAGTCAGACGTTCCTCTGGGTGCTATGCATCGACCTGGTGACAGCGGGAAATCAGGGGAAGGTGCTGGGTGATCTCGGAATCGATCGCTGACCACCCACTGCGAGTCGTCGTGTATGAATCGGTTACCCTCACGACTCATGTGGATCATCGATAGTCGTTATCTTGTGCGCTCAGCCGTGCTCCATCGCCAAGGCAGCGGCAAGTTCGGGGTTTGAAGAGGAGGCGTGTCTGTGGGTGATGCACCCGCGCCACAGAACCTCTGCTTTCCATGAACGGCAGCGCTTGCGCGGCGGCATGGCCTCGCGCGGCTATTTCTGCATATGCGAGCAGCAAGACGTGTGTCGCTGCGGTGTTCAGCATCTCCTTGCCACCAGCCTGTCACATTGGTGGTTGTCCTCAGCCGACCTGGATTTTATTGAACCGGCCACGAATCGTCAGCCGAAGGTACCGAGCCACCGACATGGCCGCGTCTGCGTATGGCTTGACGCGCTCGGTTGAGCGAGAGCCGTCCTGCGAGCACGCGAGCGGTATTACGCGAGGCAGCACATAAGATCCCGGCCATGAGCGCCAGCATGGCGATCCATAGCAATCCTTTTCCTCTGAGCGTTTGCGGGCTGCTTTGGATATTATGGAAGGCATCCGTAACGGGCAGGAGCTGGGCGTATTGCTGGGCTATGAATTTGAAAGAAGGATGTTGGAGTTGGGAGAGTTCTCAGATTATCCTCAACAGGGTGCGGGCGCTCATATCGTTCATGATACAATAGCCGGCAATATAGTCATCCGCCTCTTCAGCTTTGATATTCCTGCCTTTTTGTAGGCAGGCACAAAGCCATAGTAGGTTGAGAATCCGCCCTCATAGTCATCTCCTGGCTGGTATCATTCATCAACCACGACAGTCGGATTGGCATTGTGTCAATAACGATCCCATTGATCGCGTTTTCCAGGTTGGCACTGTACTTAACTGTCCAAAGTTTACTGCCACTGCTAACATCATACCAGGAAACAAAGGGTTCCTGCAACTGTTGTGATAGTTCAATGAGCCTACAGGAGAGCCACGCCGACTGTTAAATGCCACCTCACCGCGCACATCATAAGCCAGTGTATGTGCGCGTACGCACGCACGCGTGATCGCCAGCACCTGTGTGTACAGTTGCTTCTGCGCCGACGATAGAATGTGTGGCACCGTTTGCGGGGCCGCAACGACATCACGGCTGCTGGCATCGGCCGCCATCACGGGTGTCGCCGAAGCGGCTGCTGCCAAAATCACGCCTGAAAGAAAAGTCCTGGTCATCATGTTCATCTGTCAACGTCCCCGGTTGAGCAGTTTCAGGCTGGGAGAGCGAGGGGTGAGCGGTTATTTGCAATACCAGCAATTGTCCGCCTCAACCACGCTAAGCAGCAGTCAGCACGATGCACTCTCGCCGGAGTGCTCGCCTCATTGCTGAGCATCGTGACCAGATTGAGGAGACGTACGCTGCTGCACAAGCTACGAGTTTGTTGCGGCCGCATTCGCCACTCCCGCCCTCCCACCAGCTCCACCGCCCTCTTGCATGCATGAGCCTTCCAAGTAGCTGTGCCTGCTCACCTTCCTGATGTAGCCCGCGTCAGAGCTGCTGCCAGCCGCCGTCCTGCCCGCCAAACTGGTGATAGAGTCGCCCAGCAGCAGGATCAAGGGCCTGAACAATACTGTTGGCACCATAACAGCGGGGGAGGATTCTCTGCTGGCGGCTGATGTTCAAAGCGTGGCGGGAGAGACGCGAAGGCATGGGTGCAGGCGTCGTGGATCGATTGAAGCAGGTCGCTGGCTTTACCCAATTGTTGCCAACACGACGCGGAATCGACGGCTGCGGCCCCGTGCGGTGTCGGCTTCTCGCAGCTCGAATGATGCTCCTCTGAGGTTATGCATCAACCTGTCAGCCTGAGGCCCTCCCTGCCCCCCTAATCCGCGTCCGCAGGCACCTTCACGCCCGAAGCAGCCAGTCTGTAGACCGGATAGGATCAATAGGGCGCACCTAGCGCACCGTCATCCTGCCACGGCCTAGCAGCCGCCTGCTACTGGTACGAGCGACAATGGGAGCGTTTAAGGAAGAAGAGAAAAGGCAAAGACGCGACATCGCACATCATAGTGCTGTCTTTGAGCCCAGACCTCTGTGTCGCGCCCTGCGGTGACAGCAGTGCTTCTCACCCAGCGCATGCACAACACCACAGCAAGCAGGCAGCGCCGATGGATTTTAGACGGCGCCGTGTGCTCAAGCCCAACCCTTTGGGCGTGCAGCGTCGCGCCGTTTGCGATATGCCCGCGCCACCGTGATACCCAGATGTCGTGGATAGTAAAGCCCTTACAATTAAAGCGCGATATCTTACTGCCTAACTTTGTGCTGTGCCGGTCCTGGATGTTAATAACGACCAGGACGCCTACCTGATGCACCTGACCTGGAAAGGCGCGCATGAGCGGTATAAAGAGATCACCGCGGATATTGAAGAAGGACAATGTCCTCATACTCTCGGAGCATTCAGTATGTACATTAAATCGGGGGCTGGACGCGTGCCCGTATTTGATCACTGGGCCCGTTTGAAAACGTCGCCCACCCGACGGGACGGCGCGTTCGACGACCGGTGCTGGCTGTGCGGCATAAGTTTCATTAATAAGATCGCCCCGGTCGGCAGGCCCTGCGTTGCGGGGCCACTGGCAGTGCACGCCACAGCTCGCCGCAGCTGCGCGCTCGGCCCGTTGCTCATCATGCAATATGAAGCGCGACCCGCGGTCGTCGCGGCGACGGTGATGCTCGCGGGCTCTGCTGCAGCTAATCTACGCGCAGACGCGGCGGCGGCCATTCCGAGCCCGCAGGCGCCTGCGAACCAGAAGCCGCAGCAGGCGCTGCAGGGGGTCGGGCGGTTCGTGCCCGACGAAAGCCTGGCAAGGCTCCCGCCTGGCCAGAAGCAGGCGATCGCCGGCGCAGACTTGGCCAAGGTCCAACATCCTGCTGGTGCCGGGCCCGCGCTTGGGCAAGCCCCTGCCGGATGCCGCTTCGCCGGACGCGACTGCAGCAGAAGCGTGCCCGGCTGCACACTGCAGTCATTGCGCACACACTCTCGGCCTGGCCCACGACACATTTTGGCCCTCCCCTGATGCAGCAGCCTCACCCAATCACCCTTGATCCGTGCCCATCGGTCGTGCTTTCATCACCCCAGGTCCACCGCCCACCCTCCCCCCTGACCCAGCCGCAAACTGCCCCACCAGGCCGTTTCCGACAGCCTGATTAGAGCTGGCCACAGCAACTGCGTAGCGGCTGGTCTAATGCTCTGGCGGAAGGCTACATACTGTAGGGTGACCGGCCGTCGTCAATTCACTGGGCGCACGCCGCTAGGGCGCGGCCCGCCTGCGTCGAAGCGGCCCGAGGAGCGTGGGGTCGCTCGGTGATGGCGGGGTACAATTCTGCTCCGGTCATATCCTCAATCGTGACCGAACCGCCCGCACCTCGACTCTCACACACACATGCTGACCACGCAACACTTCCGGACTGCTGGCGCTTCCACTTTGGGCTTTGGGCCATCCGGAACAAGCGCAGCACACACACGCAAACACACGCACAGGCCCACACACATGCACACACACACACACACACACACACATCCCCACCTCTTGCTACCGCCATCCTCGCAGGCTGACGTTATCAACCGCGGCTTTGGCGGCTACACCAGCAAGCAGGGCCTGGAGATCCTCCCAGAGATCCTGGAGATCATAGACCTTGGCAGGACACTGCTGGCCGTGGTGTGGTTCGGCACCAACGACGCCGCCACCCCCGACGGGCCCCGTGAGACACCTTTGGCGCGGGGTCTTCGGCGCTGCTGACGTGCTCCGGATTCAGACCAAACATATCAACCTGCTGTATCATGCTTCAGTCGAATCAACTGTTTTTTGGGGGGTACTTGGGCACTTTCCGTGGGCAATCCACAGGATAAGGCGCTAAGTACCATCTGGCTTTGGCCTTGGGTCCAGGGGGCTCTTAGGTGCCGCCTTAGACGTACGCCGACAACATCAGGAAGATAGCGGCCGATCTGAAGGTGAGGCTAGCGCCCGATGGGGGGCGGGGGCGTCCCGAAGCAACGCAGAAGCCTCATTGCCGGGGCCAGTGGCTCGGCCAGTCGCTCTGATCACCCTCCTGCAAGCCAGACGAGCGGAATCCGCCGCGGCATGCCTGCTGTCCGCAAAGCGTCTGGGGGCGCCATGATCAGCGCTCGCCCCTCGCCTCGAGCTGGCTTGATCAACCGCCGGCCGCAGGCCGCCGGCGCTGCCAACGTGATGTTTGTCACGCCGCCGCCCGTGGACGACGCCAAGCGCAGCATGTCCAGGCCAGTGGAGCGGCGCGTGACGTCGTGTGACAGGCCCGTCACGCTCGCGCATGGCTTGCGCATGGCGCTCTCGTTGCTTGGGCGGGTTGACAGTTTGGGCCGGCGACCTTCCTCGTCACGCTATTCAGTTTGTGCGTACCGTTATGGCAGGAAGGCTATGGTTTCCCTTTCTGCATGTCACATCTGTGGCTCGTGCGCCGTGTTGACACGTACACGGCATGCGGTCCTCTCTCGCGGCGTGCGTCGCGCTACCTCGTGTGCCCTGGCTGCGCATGGCCCGCTGTTCGCCGCCTCCCATCAAGTCCTTGTCCATTCGTCTTCCCGCACCGCCGCAGGCCCCGACTCCCTCCCGGATCGCGAAGTTCGAGTTGGCAAGATTTCTCGGCCACGCAGTAGCGTCGGGCACGGCCGCGGGCATCCCCGTGCTCGATATGTTTGAG
>NNCB01000632.1:0-15569 GCA_002317545.1 Scenedesmus quadricauda | reverse complement strand
GGCGGCCGCGGCCGCCTCCTCGGCCGCCGCCGCCTCCGCCTCGGCGGCCGCCAGGGCGGCGGCCTCGGCCTCGGCCTCCCGCAGGGCCTCGGCGGCCAGGCGATCCGCCTCCTTGGCGCCGGCAGCAGCACGGTGCCGTCAGCGGCACCATGGCTGGCGGTCGAGCAGGCCGTGCGGCGCAGCAGCACCAGGGTGTCGCCCACCACCAGGCGAGCGCAGGTTGACCGAGTTCAGCGCGTCTCGCGTGGGATTGGTGTCTGGGGTTGGTTGGAGGCAGGTCGAACAGTACGTCGCGCGCATCTGCGGGATGATGCAGTGTTCTCAAACAAAACAACGCGCTGATATGGATTGATCGGGTTGCAGGCAGCGCAGGCTGCAGGCTGGGCGTGGTCCACGGCAGCGCCGGTGAGTTGAGTTGCCGGCGACGAGCCTCACCAGGCTCGTGACAGCGCTCAGGCGCGCCGCGTTGGCCGGCAGCTCCAGCATCAGGGGGCTGCGCTTCAGCGCCTCCAGCACGCGCGCCACCTCACCAGTCGCGCGCACGACCGGGGCCGGCGCGGGTGCGCGCGCGGGCGCGGCGGCCTTGGCGGCGCGGGCGTGTGTCGGGCGCGGCGCGGGCGGGCGCGGAGTCGGAAGACCATGGCGCAGGCGCCGCGGCCTCAGCGGCGGCCTCGGCCTCAGCGGCCTCTGCGACGGCAAGCTCGGCGGCGCGCTCAGCTGCCTCCTCGGCTTCGATGCGGGCACCTCCTTAGCCACGTCCAGGACGATCTGCGGATTGCGAGCGCCATGAAAGGCCTCCAGGTCCGCACGGCAGAACTCGAGCCCTGTCGAGGCTGAGACGATAGAGAAGCACGCCAGCGCTTTGCGGAGCCATCGCGAGCTTCCCATCACTCAGCCAGCTGCCCCCACCGTGGGATCTTCGATGCCATCGGCTTGGCGCAATCGGTCCCCAAGTCGCACACGAAGGCCGACGCGTTGCTGGTGCGCGTCCGGGGTGCCACGCTGAAAGGCCCGCGCGCCTTCTGTCAGCCCAGATCACGTGGCTGGCGAGGCTCAACACGTCGAGCTGGGGCCGGTCGCACGCTCAGGCGCGCGCGCTGGCGTCGCCGGTGCGTCTTACCCAGGCGCAGGCTCAGAGTAGCGACCAAGGCGCGGGCGCTGCGGCTCAGCAGCGGCCTCGGCCTCAGCGGCCTCGGCGGCGGCGAGCTCGGCGGCGCGCTCGGCGGCCTCCTCGGCCTCAATGCGGGCCACCTCCTTAGCCACGTCCAGGAGGATCTTGAGGGGAGGGAGGGGAGGGAGTCAGCAGGCAGCGTCACGCTCACGCAGGGCAGCTGAGTGCAGCATGTTGCCGGCAGCAATGAGGGTACAAGGAGAGCGGAATGGCAAACGTTGTAATCCTTTTCGTGGCGACCGTGTGCCGCCAGCGGAACTTGTAGATGCAGGCCGGCCGCATCATCGCCCAGCAGCCAGCCACGGTCGGGTCCTCCTTAACAGGCTTCTTGCGTCAATCAGGCCCTCCACGCGATCAGCGGCACGCACGACGCATTGATAGTGGCGACGTCCAGAGCGGCCACGGCAGACAGGCCCGGCGTCGCCAGCTGGGCAGCTCCAGCTCGGGGCGCTGCTCTTGATGGCCTCATCACGCGCGCCTCGGGGCCGGTGGCACGCACGGGCGCACGCGCGGGCGCGCGCGCAGGCGCCGCCGGGGCGGCGTACACAGGCGCAGGCGCTGCCCAAGTGGCATCCTCCTCCTCCCTGGCGGCGGCCTCGGCCTCGGCCTACAGCGGCGCGAGCTCGGCGGCGCGGCGGCGGCCTCCTTGGCCTCATCGGGCTCCTCCTTCGCAGCTGGCATCAGAATCTGCCAGGCTAGTGGTGCCACGGGTTCAGAAGTGTCACTCAAAGGCAAAGTTTGATATTCCTAATTACATAAGCTTGTTCCTGCAGCATTTTCCGCTGCCTCCTTTTTACACCTTGAGCGACAAAACACTGAAGCAGATGACTGGCTTTGACTGCATGCCCACAACCATCTTTTGCCACCCACCGAGGCATCCGCCCTCAGCAGCTCCTTGGCGTCAAAGAGGCCCTCAGCGCGTAGCAGCACCACGGTGGCCCCGATGATGGCGTCATCAGCCTGCGACCGAGCGCAGCTCCCGCGCTTGGCAGCGGATCACGGCGCATAGTGAACCTTAACTCGCGCAGAGCATTCGCCATACAACCAGGTCGCAAAATCGACATCAGCGCTCTGGTCTCTGCACGCTCACCAGGCGGGTCACAGCTCCAGGCCGCGGGTGTTGCCGGCAGCTCCAGCATCGGAGGCGCGCTTGAGCCCTCCAGCACGCGCGCCACCGACGCCATGCCGATGCCGGATGCCACGCCGCAGGCGCGACGACACGCGCGCCACGGCGGGTGCGGAGTAGACGACCGCGGCGCTGGCGCCGCGGCCTCGCGGCGGCCTCGTCCTCGGCAGCCTCGGCGGCGGCGAGCTCGGCGGCGCGCTCGGCGGCCTCCTCGCATCAATGCGGGCCACCTCCTTAGCCACGTCCAGGAGGATCTGACGAAAGTGCAGTACACTGTTCGACGGTCATCGCCTCGATGTCGGGCAGAGGCGGCGGCTCAAGACCAGCTGGATACCTTAGCAGGCGGCAGGAGCGCCCATTAACCCGACCAGGCTACGGCAGATCTGTGACGGCAGCCGCCAGCGCGTCCCAGTCAGCCAACGTGGGCCCCGCGCCTGGCCGTGGGGTCCTCCGCTGGTCATCTGCTTGGCTTCGAAGAGGCCCTCCACGCGCATCCGCAGCACGCACGACGCGTTGATGGTGGCGTCGTCCAGGTCGGCCACGGCGGACAGCCCGCCGCGCCAGCTGGCAGCTCGTGCATCAGGGGGCTGCTCGATGGCCTCAATCACTCGAGCCTCGGGCCGGCCGCGCGCACGGCGCACGCGCAGGCGCCGCCGGGGCGGCGTACACGGCCGCGGCCCAGGCCGAGCGGCCAGCTCCTCCTCCCGGCGACGGCCACGGCCTCGGGCTCGGCATCGGCATGCTTCGGCGGCCCGATCGGCGGCCTCCTGCGCCCAATGCGGGCCGACTCCTAGCGGCAGGCCCAGCAGCTGCGGGGACAGGCAATCAAGCCAGATAAGTGGTCAGAGACTCTGTCTATACATATAGAGGGCATCGAGCGGTCGCCTTGCAATTCAAACCACAGCAACTGCAGAATCCAGACTCAAGGCCGCAGAAACCTCTACATTCTGCAGCCGGCCATCAGCGCCTGTCCCAGCAGCTCCTTGGCGTCAAAGAGGCGCTCAGAGCGCAGCAGCACCACGGTAGCCCCGATGATGGCGTCGTCAGCCTGCAGTCAGGATGAGGCAGCCGCGCGTTTTGTGTTTTGTTCGTGACGACTGTGTGTGCTGACTCAGCGCAGGCATGAACAGCATCTGACCGCAGTCGTCCCACGACACCAAGTCGGCCTGCGGCGCGCAGAGTACTCAGGCTGCGCTCTCTGCAGCGTCTGGACGCGCCGTACTGCTCACCAGGGCGGTGACGGCCTCCAGCCGCGGATGTTGGCCGGCAGCTCCAGCATCAGGTCGCTGCGAGTCAGCGCGTCGAACCCGCGCCCACGTCGCCGGTCGCGCGCACCGCGGAGGACGGCAGAGGGAGGGTGGACGTCCGCGGAAAACCACCCTTTCCGTCACCGTGGATGACGGTGGCCGTGGTGTTGCTCGAGTCGACCAGGATGTCCAGGTCCTCCGCTCCGCGGTCCGCGTCCGTAACGACCAGGTGCATGGAGCGTCACTGGCAACGAAGCGGTGCATGGCAAGATCGAGTGCAATCCACCGGACGCCACGCCATTACAGATGGCAGTCCGACTAATGAGTACACCTATTCATGCCACGGTCCCTTGTACGCATAGCCACCCACCGATGCGTCCGCCCTCAGCAGCTCCTTGGCGTCAAAGAGACCCCAGAGCGCAGCAGCACCACAGTGGCCCCGATGATGGCGTCATCGGCCTGGGGCGCCAAGTGTCGAGCCGTACAGTCGGCAGCAGCGAGAGGCCTGAACACTGAGAAATGCACCGTGTGCATCGTCCTATTGTTGGTCCCCTATGGCCGCACCACACTCACACCACGTCAGCCCCCGTGTCACGTCCTGCTCACCAGGCCGGTCACAGCATCCAGGCCGCGGGTGTTGGCCGGCAGCTCCAGCATCAGCGGGCTGCGCTTGAGCGCCTCCAGCACGCGCGCCACCTCGCCAGTCGCCCGCACGGCGGGGGCAGCAGCGTAGTACGCAGGGGCGGCCTCATAACCCTCCTCCTCCCTGGCAGCAGCCTCGGCCTCTGCCTCGGCAGCAGCAAGCTCGGCAGCGCGTGCCGCTGCCTCCTCGGCCTCGATGCGGGCGGCCTCCTTTGCAGCTGGCACCAGGATCTGCTGGGGTGAGGCACAAACCTGCCTGAAGCTCATCACCAATAGCCCAGGCGGCGGGCCCTCGATCTTGCAGGCCACCGGCGGCTTTGCGGGCTTTGCCGGCGACATCGGCAAGAACACCATCTTTGGCGCGATCATCAATGCGGTGAAATCGGACACGACGTTCCCAGAAGCTCCTTCGCGTCAAACGGCCCTCAGCGCGCAGCGCTCGACAATGGCGGCGATGATGGCGTCGTCGGCCTCGGCAGCCGGTCGAACCGGGGATATGTGGCAATCCGATGTTTGCAAAATCCGCTGGTCCAGCACGCGCCACTGACAGAGCTGCGAGGCTTGAGCTTCGTAGCCTCGACTAGCTGGCGTCCTATCGCTGTGCCTACCCGCCGCCAAGCAACAGCGCTGCCACCAGGCCGGTGACAGCCTGCAGGCAGCGTGCATTGGCCGGCAGCTCCAGCATCAGCGGGCTGCGCTTCAGCGCCTCCAGCACGCGCGCCACCTCGCCAGTTGCGCGCACGGCCGGGGGCGCCGGAGCAGCGGTGTATGCCGGCGCTGTCCAGGTGGCCCGCCCCTCAGCCTCAGCCTCGGCCTCAGCCTCGGCCTCGGCAGCGGCAAGCTCGGCGGCCCGGGCGGCGGCCTCCTCGGCCTGAATGCGGCGCCTCCTTTGCAGTCGGCACCGAGACTGCGAGAGGTGAAGCTCAGTCGGGGAAAGGCATTTCCTTGGTTACTTTCTTGACCGGCTTCGCCGTTCGCTTCGCAGCGTGCCAGCAAAGAAGACCGCCCTTCAGGGCGGAACGCTCTTGCCCTAAAACGGCTTCGCCATTCGAAAAGTGAAAAGTGACCCACCGAAAGGCGGAAGCCTTTGGTATTGGCGTCGAAGAGGCCCTCGTTCCGAACCAGGGGGCGCAAACCGAATGATGGCGTATCAGCCTGCAGAACCGGGTTGCAGAGGTCAACCGCGGTCAGCGTGCTTTGAAATCTACCAATGCGGTAGCACAAAACGCAGATTATGCGCATGCTTCCCATGTCACAATTGAGGCCGCATCAACCAAAGACAGCAGGGCGACTGGTAGGTTAGAGCCTACTGCCACCAGGCCAGCGCCGCTCACCAGGCGGGTCACAGCCTCGAGCCGCGGGTGTTGGCCGGCGCTCCAGCATCAGGGGGCTGCGCTTGAGCGCCTCCAGCACGCGCGCAACCTCGCCAGTCGCGCGCACGGCAGGGGCTGCCCGAGCCGCCGGCGCAGCAGCGTACACAGGCGAGGGCATGGCCACGTATCCGTTCTCCTCTCAGGCAGCTGCCTCGGCCTCCGCCTCGGCGGCGGCGAGCTCGTCGGCGCGGGCGGCGTGCCTCCTCGGCCTCGAAGCGGGCTGCCTCCTTTGCAGCCGGCACCAGGTCTGCATCCAGCCAGCAAGCAGGCCTGCTATTTCAGGCAAAAAGGGACCAGAAACCGGCAGCGCGCAAGGGGCACTTCCTCACCGAGAGCGATTGTGTGTCCGCGCTCACACCATGGCAGCACTGCGGTGCTGGACCGCGTACTACTGCATTTCCACAACAACCCTTGTATTGACCTGCGCTTATATTGACCTCGTTGGTCGCAATAGGATCCGCGATGGAGCGCGGTACCGAGCCAAGGGCCGCCTGATAATACGTCCTCGGACTGCACAAATCCAGCCTGAACGCACAGCGAATATCTCCTTCCAGCAGCTCAAAACGGGGGTCGGCACAGAGGTGAGCACGCATCTTCTCTGCGCATTGTGCACACATTCGGATCGGCATTTGATGCGCACCCAGCCAGGCCGGCACGGCAAGGAAACCGTAACGTCTGCTCCTGTTGCTTACCAGGCAGCCACGGCGGCCAGGCCGGGCGTGTAATCGGGAGCTCCAGCATCAGGGGGCTGCGCTTGAGCGCCTCAAGCACCGCGTCGAAGCGCGAGGGCGAGGGCATGGCAGCCAGGAACTCGGCCTCGCTCTCCTGCATGGGCGGAGGACGCGGCATGCCCGAGCTCTCAGTCAGCAAACCAGCTAGGAGCGCTCCCGTGTTCTGCATATCTCTTTACGGCACCTGCAGCACAGCGGCAGTCCCAAGTAAAGGTTCTGCGGTGAGCATCAGCGCAGGGGCCGCACCATCAGCAGCTGCTCGGTGTTGCTGGCGAGAGCGTTGTAGTAGTCGGTGAACGACTTGAGCACGGTGACGACACTGGTCACCATCGCCTGGCGTCCAGCAGGCCGTGCTCGCGCACGAGCGCCACCGCCGCCGCCATCACCTCCTCCTCGGACTGCAGGCAGGGCACAGGGTCCCAGCGCGCGCAGTATCACATAAGGTGAGCGCCAGTGTGCCGAGCCAAAGGGCGGTGGTAGGGACCGCCGAACTGGCCGATCGATTGCCCGAACGACGCTGGTTGTCGTCGACGATGCGAGCGAACTCATGCTGTACCAGCAGCCACGCGCGGTCGCCGCGCAGATAATAGCGGCGGTGCGGTCATATACCCAAACTGGGGTATGACGGCGGAGGCCAGCCCGCCTATCCGATTCTTGCCCAACAAAGGACAGGATATCATGCGTAGAGCTTGCGCGAAGATGCGCGCCTGGCGTCGGCATCGACCAAAAATACAAACAGGAAGGGGAGATGCCCCGAAGGTCCGCCTCGCACGCGGCGGCGCCCGCTCTTCAGACGCATGCGCCGAGCCTCAGCCCGAAAGCACTCGCCCGCACCTGCAGAGTCTTGAAACCTCCAGGTCCAGACGCGCAGCCCAGCGAGAGGCTATGGGGAAATGCAGATCAATGGGTGGAAGGAACTGTCGAATAACTGTGTATTACCAGAATCAGTGCGCTGCCATTGCTGAACCAATGAGGATTGCCCCGTATGGCGACCGTCGCATGTCCGGACTCAGTACTGAGAGGCAAGTGTGTGCTTGCAGGACTGTGCAGATCGAAATAATGGGCATGCCTGCAAGACTCAATCCAATAGGGTTGCGCGCGGAGGCGGCGCGCTCAAGCGGCCCGTCCGCCTCTGCGCTGTCGTGGGTGTCCATGTGTTCTGGCGTCACCGCCCGACGAACCTTGAGGTTGGAGGCCACCATGGCCTTGGCGTCCAGCAGGCCGTGCTCGCGCACCAGGCGCACGGCAGCCTCTGTGATGTCGTCCTCGTCCTGTGAGTATGTAGCGTTGAGGGGCGTCGGCCGGCGGTTGCCGCCACACGCGCCTGCACACACCCGGCACGAGTGCCAATGGGCTTCCCGTCGCAAGTCAGGACTGATTCGATCGATTGCCATATTGGCGCAGGCTACACCGGGGCGCCGAAGCAATGGGCGCCGCGTGGGAAAAGGTGCTGGCGCCGGTCGAGGCCGACGGCCTTCCCCTGCAGCATCAGCGTGGCGGCGCGGAGGCCCACCAACGACGAAGCGACGTTAGCCAGGCCCGGATAGTCGCTGGGCAGCTCCAGGCCCAGGGGGCTGCGCCTGATGGCGTCCAGGACGCGCTCGACTGTGGCACCGTTGCCAGAGGCTGGCATCATCGGGGCCAGCGGCCTGGAGTCCGCGGAAGCATTCGCGCGCCCAGCCGCGCTCGTCAGCGGGCGGCGGTGCACAACTGGGCGCATGGCCTGCTGCAGCTTGGACCGCCACGTCCCAAGAGGGACGTGCGCTTTCTGCGCCGTGGCCTCCATATTGGAGCCCGGCTCGGCTGTTCGCGGGGTCTCCTGGTTTGCGTTGGTGCAGTCGGAAATTGCCTTCACCGGTGTTGGTCTGGCGCAACCAATTGCGCGGCCACACGATGCAAATACTGCTGTGGTGCAATGCTGGGCGACGCCAATGAACTTGCCATGCTCTGGAAAACCCGCCTGTGAAGCCAGAAAAGTGCTACCACGTCTATGCAGCCACAACCAGGCCGCAATCAGGCGCAAACATTCCACCGACAGGGCGTCGTTATATCACATGCGGGCTCGCCGCACTGTTCGACACAACAGGGCTCTCCACACACGCGGCATTGCGCTGACTGGCCTGCGCGCATGCCACGTGCACCTGCGATATGGACATGTCGCTTTTTACAACTGCCCTGGTCACTGCGCACTCTGGCGCTCCGAGTGGGCTGGTGGTTGGGCATTGGTTCCTGGGTGGGGTCCCGCCGAGCCGTCAACGGCATCGGGCGGCGGGCTTCCTGGGAGTGCGCAGCAAGGATCTGGTGCCCAGCGATGCGATAGCGATACCCTTGGGCCAGATCCGGCGTATGGCGGTTGCCGCGTCCCTGCTCCTGTCGAAACAGGGCTATCCCGCAAGTGCCGCAGGAGCGTGCTCGGATGCAGCAGCACCCTGCATTCTGCAGACGCTGCCCAATGCGTTGACATTGCGTCGACAAGAGGTTGGGATTGCAGGCTCGAGTATGAGGGCGTGGCCGTCGATCCTCGCCAGCTTCGCAGCGTGGATCGAGGCTGCGAAGTGCGTTGCACAAGCCGGCATGATTTGCAGTGACTATCGCAATGGGGTGCTATTGGCATAGTCGACCATATTGAAGCCGAAAACAGAGCGGGCAGAACCGTGGTGTATTCGTGTGCAGTTCGACCTGTCAGAAGCTGTGGGAATTTGCTCGCACATGGTCTACCAGGCACAGGCAAACGAATGTGCCGACTACTAGCTTTGGTGCCGCAAAGTATTTCCGCAGCATTTTTACATTTTGAAGCGCCCATCAGTGCCATTAGATCGATTTGCTTGTGTCCTTGTTGAACGTCGCGGACCCGTAGCAGTCCTGATGCGCTACCGCAGCTTGCCGGTTTGGTCTTGGGCAGTTTTGTACTGTACACCTCGCGTGTACAGTGGCAGTGTGTCGGCTCGCTGCTCGCCGGGCGTCGAGGGGCGCGTGACGCCACTGGAGTTGGGGTGGTGCTGGTGCTGGGTGTCGCGGCAGGCCTAATAATTGGCTACGTGCTTATGGGCACTCGCATCCGTTTTCGAGTCGGCGCGGCGGCGCATCCTCGCGGGATCATGTCGGTTGCGAGCCCGCGCGTCGCAAGCGATGGGTGCCAGTTGGTTGGGTTGCTGGTATCTAGGGCAGGACGCATTCTGCCACTTCCGAGGCGTCAAATGGCGAAGATATCGGGCCTTGGCGGATGGTCCGGCTATCGTCGCCACATCCGGAGTAGCTGATATTGCACCGCTTGCAATCGGGTGTAGTTTTCGGGAGCCATGTTCAAACCTTCAAGCGCGGCGACCTCGTTGAGTTCATGTATCAGGTTGCGCTGCTGAACGTCGGGAACAAGGCTGCTGCCGACTTCAAGCCAAACTGCATCGGGGCGCTTCGTTCAGTAGCGGTCAGCTGCTCGAGCCCGGCATACTGGGATGCTGGCGGGTGAGCGCAGCAGCAGATGTGCATCCCGCTCACAGCGACTCGTCTACAGTCGAACGCTGAGGCTGCCTGCAGCCACCGCGATTCAAGCAGCGGCGGTATGGCACCGGCAGCGCCCTCAGCTGGCCCCACCGGTTGGCACCCAGATCGGGTGGTGCGGCTGCCATGGGAAGCAGCACTCCTCCGAGAAAGCTTTCTCGGGACGCGCGTGTGCAATGCACATGCTTTCGCAGCACGTGCAAGTTCCGAACCCATAACTGGCCTTGTAAACTTGCCAGTGCGCGAATGCGGGCCTTTCACATGCATTACCGTACTTGTAAAGCGAGAGCCCTGCATCACGCCGCAACTGCTTGGCACGGCACCACTCATGCGGACGGCATGCAGTTTGCAGTCAAGTGTTGCTCACAGAGAGCATGGGGCCGCCGGCCAAAAGTCAAACCCCAGAGCAGCTCAAAGTGCTGCAGCGACGCCCATCCATCGCGCCCTTGCGCCGCGTCAGTTCGCGTGCCTTTTTCGCGGCCCGCGCGCCGCGGCGGCGTCGATCGCCTTCTGAATCACCGCGTTGATGCGCCGGCTTTTGCTTCGAGCCATTCGGTCACCGTCGGCTCATCAGGCGTCGGAGCGGCGGCGAACTTCGCTGCTGACGAGCTTGTCCTTGGTCTGCGACGAGAATTTCGGATCGGGCAGCTGACCGTGACACGATCGCGGTCAGTACGCCGAGGAGATTAGACGATGGCGATTGAAAATGGGAGCGATTTTCTGTGACGATCGGCGCGGCGACGTGCCGCCGCGGTGCATGCTGTTAGGGTGGGGCGTTCTTCGGCCCGGGACCCCGGCCACGTCCCCCGCGGCCCTGGTGGGTCTCGCCCGCCCGCCCACCTGCGACACGACGCCCGCGCTCATCTCGCTCACGCCCTTCTCGAAATAGTACAGGTAGTGGTTGGCAATTGTGACGTAGAGCCCGAGGTGCACCGCCGCCGCCGCCGCGGCCTTGCCGCCCGCGCCGCCCGCAGACCCGCCGCCCGCCGCCCGCGCCGCCGCGAGCCCGCTCGCCGCGCACTGCTGCTTTGCGGTGCCGACCGCCTCGAGGGCGCGCTTCAGGCCGGCCATCACCTTCGCCGCGTGCCGCAACGGATCGGATGCGCGGGGCGACTTCGGGCGCGGGCTTCGGCGCGCGCCGTGTCGCCGTCCTGCACCAGAGGTGGCTCGTGCCGCAGGTGGCCGCGCACTGATCGGCGCGCTTAGGTGTTGACGGCGTAGGCGGCGACGAGCCTGGCTGAGGGCGTCGCGGTTGTCGGGGTGATGCTGTGGCAGCGGTGGAGGGTGCCAACGATGGCCTGCAGCGCCGTGCCTGGGGTTGTGATGGTGGGGTAGGGAATGTGTGTGGTGGGTTTGAGGGCAAAGGGCGCGGAGGACGTCATGGGATGCGCTTGTCGGTGGGAACGGCCGGGGCGGGCATGGGGGTGTACCTTGCTTTGCGCCGTGGTGAGCTTGACATCACACGCAATGTGTGCGCATGCGCATGGGCACGCGCACAGGCGTACATAACGCGCCCACACCGCCACACGATCGTGGCACCAGTGCTCACGCACACATGCCCTCACGCATGCAATCAACCAAACACACACACACACAGGCATATACACATGCACATGCACACACAAATACACACTGTGCGCACGCCCTGCACAGCACGCATACACGCTCCTACATGCACATGCGCGCGCACACACACGCCCGCGTACACACACGCAGGCACGCACATTCATACACACGTCCACGCACCTTGGCCCTCGAGTCCGCAACTCGCTCGCCGCAGGCGAGTGAAAGCCTTTGGTCTTGTGCGGGCAAAGATGGAGCTGTAGAGAAAGCACGCGTGAAATGCGATGAGGACGTGAGGACCGGACGAGTTGGGTTGCAACTGCAGAAAATCCTCCGCGACGCGATGAGGGGCAGGTCGGTGAGCCCGAAGAGCCGATCGGCCCCAGCGCGCACCTGCCGAGGAATTCGATGTCAGCGCTCCAGCCCGGCGTTCGCGGCACACGTCCCGCCACCAGCATCGCCGCAGCGCCTGCAGCGGCGCGGGCACCTCGGACAGCGCCAGCGCGACGCCCAGCAGCCACTGCAGCGCACCCTCCGCGCTGGCGCCTCCCGCAGCGGCGGCGGCGTCCGCGCCATCGGCGGCAGCGGCGCCCGCGTCGGCGGCGGCGCTGGCGTCGGCGTCGGCGTCGGCGTCGGCGGGCTTGTCTGGCGTGGTGATGGGGCCGCCGGCGGCGATGAGGCGCCGCACGACCTGGGGGGATGGGGAGTTAGGTAAGACGCGGACTTAACAGCAAGGCCGAGCCCGCCCTGCTCGCGGGGCGGCGGCGGCGGCGCGCAAGTGACAGGCGGCGGCGCCGAGGCGCGGCGTTGCGCGGCGCCCCGCCCTCCGAGATCAGAGACGGCAGCAGGCCCCGAGATCGCGACCGCTGACAGCTGCCCGGGCTGAGGTGCGCACGCGCATGCGCGCGCCTCACCTCCAGCGCGCAGAAGGCGAGCGCCGGGAACGTGTGCCGCATGCGCCGCGGCCCGCCGCGCTCCAGGGCGTGCGATCGCGCCAGAATGGCAAGGTGCTTCGGGGGTCGTCGGACGCGGCTGGTGCAGCAGCCGCGAGACGAGCAGCTGCTCGTCCTCCATGTCCTGCCGGTGTCGTGGGCGAGAGCCAAAAGACAAATGATGTAAGAACTTCAGCAGGAGAAAACGGTTGCAGTACCCTCTGCTCTGAAGGCAGGGTGTACCCCTGTCTGCACGGTTGTTCTGGTCACATGCTGACGGAGCATGACGTGATGTCATGCAATGGAGGTGTGCGTGTCGGGTCTGCAGGTCACGATTGGGACCCAGGTGGCTGCGATGACACGTCGACAGGAGCCTTGACGGGAGGGGTGGCGCCGGCGCGTGCCTGGCAGGCGCGCCGTGTGCCTGCGGTGCAAAGGTTACACGGCGCGCCGCCAGGACGACGCGAGCGCACCCAACGGATCAAGCACCTCGACGGCAGGATCCAGCATGCAGACAGCATGATCACGCGCGCAACCCCGCTCACACGCCCAATTCTGAGGATATCAAACCTCCTCAGCAAACGCGAGGCACAGACATCCTCTCTCTCATGTACACATACACAAGCCAGCACTCAGCACAAGTACACAAGCAAACTGATATAAACTCACGCGCGAGCACATAGGACGCACCCATTGCCCCCATAACCAAAGACCCGACAATCAGCCGTCGGATATCGGGTTATGCTGCCGTCGGCGCGGATTTCCATGAGGCTGTCGCCCTCGCGTTCGGGGTGCCAACTTTCCACCGGGGGCAGCTTGCGCGCCGCAAGCAGCTCGGCAGCTTCGGTAAGCGAGAGCTGCGCGAAGTCCTTGGGCAGCGAAGGCGCGGGGGTGACCATGGTTCCGACATAGGGGGCGGGGCGGTGGGTGCAACCCCGCTGCTCGACCAACTGAACCGTCACCCCGGCGAAGGCCGGGGTCTTACCGGTGAGACGGCTCGAGAGTCGAGCTCGCAGTCGAGATCCCGGCCTTCGCCGGGGCGCGCGGCCCGACCATCCCAGCGCCCCGCGGGCCGTCATGAGCTGGGCGTGCGCGCGCAGCAGGAGCTGGCTGCAGGTAAGGGAGCATAGCGGCGAGCTGATTGGGCCGTCATCTTGATTGCGACGTCCTTGTGAGGCGTGCGGGCAGCAGCCCACGCGCCGGGAAGGTGCTCTGAAGGGCGGGCGTTTCGGTTTCGGGCCGAGTGCGGCTGATGCCTGGTCGTGACTTTCAACGATTTGGGCTCATTGGGGCTGTGGGACGGGATCGCGCGCTTGATTGGCTAGCGAGTCTGGGGCAGGGAGTTGCGCGCGAGCCGCGTCCGGCGGGTCTGTCGCTTTCGCTCAGGATATATCCCTCGTTCCAACCGCATTCTGCCTATGGTACAATGCTAGCCCCGCGGCGGAAGGAAGAACCAGCGAGCAGCGAGTGCAGGCACGGAAGGTCTTCTGCTTGCATAGGGGTGCCACTCACCAGCCCAAGGACGGCCACGGGGGCGCACTTGCCAAGCGGCGCCAGCAGCAGCGCCACCAGGGCCTTCTCCGCCTTGGGCTCGCCCGACACGCCGCCCTGTCAACATCGGTTGGCGGCGGCAAGCGGCTGCTGGCCGCGTCTCATGCGAGGAAGGGTGCTGTCGATGGGCAACGGCGAGGGCGCAAGGCGCGTAGTTGTCGGCTGCGAAGCACGGTGGTGTGCGGTCGCAGTGCTGGGCCGCCGGCTGGCGCAAGGTGCGTTGGCCGGGGGCCGCGGGGTCGCAGGTTGGCGGCCAGGCCGTGTCGGTTTCACGTCGCATCCTGTTGAAACTTCCAGCCGCTCTACGTGGAGCCTGCGGCACGGTGTGTGTGTGTGTGTGTGTGTGTGAGTAGGTGTGTGTGTGCGACTCTTCGTGCGTGCGTGCCGTGCGTGCTTGCGTGCGTGAGCGTGCGGCCCTGGTTGTAGGGAGCGGGCATCACAGTTGAGGGCAAGGCGTGTGAGGGTATTCGCACAGGAAGGGTAGGCAGAGGGCTGCAAAGCGCCAGCAGGCGTGTCTGCGCGTGCCGCCCTGCGCGCAGGCAGGGCGGCCGACCGTGCTCGTCTCGCAATGGCTGCCGGAGCCCTGTGAACCCAGCCCTCAAAGCATGCCCATTCCCACACGTTCGAAGTACCGCTGTTCATACCGCCAAGAAAAATCTGCCTGGATTGCATTAATCGCTGTAGACCTTGCGTGTTCACCAAACGAATTTACGCGGCATTGCTCTACCAGGGTAGCTGGAAGCAGGGGGTCGCGAACGCTACCCGGGCGTTAGCAGCCAGTCGGTTGCCGGCACGCGAACTCCGGTGCACATGCGTTTGTAAACCTTATGAAGGCCTGCGTATATTTCTATGAGTGATCCTCGGCGATGTTATCTCGGCACCGCCATGTGCTTTTATGCACAATCTGACTGGATCAAACATTTTGATGATAAAAGCATTAATCGCTTTATTAGGCTCGGAAGAATATAAAAAGGAATCTATGGTGATGATTCTCGATGAGCGCATCCTGAGGATGGAATGGGATGAGAAAGAAAAGGAAATGATGCAATACCGGCGCGTGCACCGGATAGCGAGACTACAGGATGATAAAGGGGTGGAATCTTTTAATAAGATGGTAATTGGTGGCGGCCGGGTATCGTAAGGTTGTCTGGGTGGTAGGGCGAGCGTCCAAGGAGTCGCCCCGGGGTGGACCTGACGAATCCGCCGCCCTCAGCGGCGGCAACGGATTCGATCAATGCGCAGACATCGTCGCCAGTCGGCGATCGGTCGGCAGCGAGGTCCCCTAGCTGCGTGGACGGCATGACTCCATCCGCGTGCATGGCCAGCAGGTTGTCCAGTTGCGGCGGGGTCGGACGCCGCGTACCTGCGCCGCACGCAGCGGCGGCGGCGGCGGCGGGGCAAAGCTGGCACGGACCGACGCGTGGCTTGGTTTCTACCGGCAACGATCAAGCGTGCCCCTGGATCAGGAGCGGTCGGGCTCAGCCATCCCCAATCCGTGTGACACGCACGGGATCTGCTCTTGGCGGTGTCCTCAAATCCGTCAAGAAAAACATTGCGCCGAGCTCATCGGCTCGCCGCCCCCGAGACGCACGCGCCACCACGTGGCGCCCTGTTGCCCCGCTCACCGTGCGAGGCGGTCCATGAGCGACGCCATCACCGAGCGCGCTTCACCCCCGGCGCAGGTCCGGCAGCGCCTCCAGCACTGCGTCGAGCTCAAGGAGGCCATTCCGCCGGA
>NNCB01000631.1:0-15581 GCA_002317545.1 Scenedesmus quadricauda | reverse complement strand
GCCGCCGCCACCGCTCGTCGCCGCGCCAGTTCGCGGCCGGCGCCGCGCGCAGGTCCAGCGCCCGGCGCGCGCCGACGTTCGTCACCGTGCCGCCCGTCGAGCGCCTCGAGATCGGCTGGTTGTACCTTGACTGCGCCCGCCGCGGACGCGGCCGCTCGGATGCGTGGCCGTGTTGTCGCGGTCGAGCAGCGTCGCGAGGAAGGTGACGGCTGCCGCTCTCTCCGGCAGGCCGGGCAGACCGCCGTCCCCAGACCCCGCCGGCCCATCCAGGCTGCCGGCGGGCCCGAGGCTGCTTGCGCGCCCGAGGCTGCCCGTGCCAGGCGCCGCAAACGCGGGGGGCTGGGGTTGCGGCCCGGCCGGCGGCTGCAGCTGCAGCGGGGCGGCGCCCGTGGGGGCGCCTCCCCACTGGCTGATCATCGCGCCATTGGCCTGCCGATGTGCTGCTGCTGCAGCCAGTCCTGGTGGTGGCGGTGACAGGGCTGTGCTGTTGCTGATGCTGCTGCTGTGGGATGCTGCTGCTGCGCTGCTGCGCCGGCTGCGCGCTGCTGCTGTCGCAGCGGCCTGCTGTTGCTGGCCAGCTGCTGCTGCTGCTGATGGTCGGACCGCTGGTGTGGCTTCGCCAATCGAGCGAAGCGGACCGCATGGGTCTACCAAGCTCATCGCCAACACCGCAGGCCATCGAAGCCGCCCTGATCAACCCGCGTCGATGCCCTGCTGGCGCTGTTCCGCGAAAGCAACGACATCAAGCTCAAGCGCAACGCCGAAAAGGCGCTGCGCGACGCCTCCGCACTGCTGCAGGCCAATCCCGACGAAAACCGCGCCGAGGCGCGGTCATGTATGAGCCCACCCATGTGCTGTTGCTGCTGTTGCTGCTGTTGCTGCTGTTGCTGCTGCTGTTGTGCTGCCATGTCCCAGCTTGCCGCACTGCCAGCCAGCCAGGGAGCCTGGTTGGCAAGCTCGCCTGTGCGGCCACTGGCTAGCTGCTGCTGTTGCTGCAGTTGCCGCAGCTGCTGCTGTTGCTGCTGATGCATCTGTTGCTGCAACAGCAGGTGGTGCTGCCGCTGCTCCTGCTGCTGCTGCAACGTCATTGGTGGATGCTGAGGCGGCGGCCGTTGCTGCTGCTGCAACTGCATCAGCTGCTGCTGGTGCTGTTGTCGGTTGGAAGCGGCCTTGGGGGGCGCAGCCGCTCGCTTCCGCGGTCCCCGGACCCTTACCCTAGGCGCCGCCTGCGAAGCACGAGCACGAGGGCAGCAGGCGCGTGCGTGTGTACCGCAAAATGCAGAGAAACAGGCATTGGGTCTGCGTGGCCCGCACCAGGAAAGCCGCGCCGTTCGGCTCAACATCAGCGCCTACGGCCGCAACCTGCGTGTCTTCGGGCCCGCGCGACCGCTGCGCCGAACGACCAGTGGGTGCGGCCTACCTTGCCTTTGGGGTAGGTACCCTTCGGAGCCTGAAGCAACCCGCAGCCTGACTGAGATGACTGCTGAGGACGCATCACCTCGCTGCCCTCCCCGCTCACACGCTTGCGGACCCGCGCCGACCGCTGCCGCGCCGAGCGCGCACGCCCGGTGGCGGCGCGCCGACGGGGGGCGCCTGTCGGGTGCGGCCGCTGGTCGCTCGCTGTACTGGGCAACGCCTGGCGCGGGTGCGAGCGTCAAAGTAGGCGGCGCCGCCGCTCCCTGTCAACAGCCCGTCCATTGAATGGGAGAGCGCGTACCGCTGACTCGACAGCCCAGCCGCTGCTCACACCACCAGGAGCTGGCTGTCAACGGCAGGCGCCGGCATGGCACAAGCTGACGGCTGTGATGGAGGGGTGGGGGTAGGGGGTGGGTTGCCTGGCCGCATCTGACCGCACATCGGAGCGCCCGCTGGGCGCCGAGCGACGTACACGAGTGCCAACGGCGGAGCAGCACTTGAAGCCACCAAACATTGAGATATCGGAACCAACAACCCCGGCGGCCACCCCGCGGCGAGGGTCTCGACCGCCCCGGCTTGCTCATTCTGAGGAGAAACTACTCCGTAGGTCAGGCCATCGCACCTGAGTGTTATAACAATTACTCTACGAGGCTTTCGACGAGCTGAAGCCTCTCAGGAAGGCGACGCGGAAGCTCGTCGACTGAACTCCGTCCGAAGCTCCGGCTTAGCGTCGACCCGCATACAAGGCAGAATACATGATTCTAAAAAGACTCAAAAACCCGCCCTTCGCGAGCGTTGATGCGCTGCAGTCGCAGGCCCACGAGCCACACTGTGTGAGATGCGCAGCGGCTTTTGCAGAATACCGCACTGTATCACAAAACACTCAAACATAGATCTGCCGTAGGTGACGGTACCCCGGAAACGCCGCTGGTAGGCAGGTGGGAAGCGAACTGGCCCCAGCGGATCTGCCTCGAAATTAACTTGTAAATATTTGGTCGTGGTGCCATTGCTCAGGGCAATGCGTTGTCGGGGCCGTTTCCCGTTTCGGTGTCCAACGACCACCTGCTGCTTCCCCGTCGCAAAGGTCCAGTAGGTGGGCTGGCCTTCGTTGCGTTGCGGCGCATTGAAAAGGGCTCGTCCGAGTCCATGCAGCCGAGAGCAGGAATGTTAACGAGTCGATAAGGTTAAAAGAGTGTTAACGCCGCAACGTCCTGATGTGGGACGCTCTGCGGCGGACGCCCTAAGATGCCGGCATCGGCTTGATACGGACTGGACGGTTGTCGCCGACGCCCGCCTGGAAAGGCTTGCAGCGCGCCGGTTTCATTCGCGCGCCGAGACACACGCCCTGCCCGCCACCACGTTCATAAATAGCTTCGATTAGGCAGCTTTGGGGCTTACACCAGTGGCAGGCGCCGCGCAGCTCGGACGCCTTGGCTCTGGGACTTATACAGGGAGGTGCGGGACGCCGCATCACAAGACGCGGGGCAAAACGACGCAGCGTGAGACTCATCAACTGGTTGGCGCTTCAGAACTGTGATGGGGCAGCGCGAAGGGGGGAGTCGGCCGGCTGCTGCAGCGCTGGGCAGCAGGGGGTTGTAGCCAGGGGTGGGGTGGCGCCGGAACGGCATCGGGTGACGCGAGGCCCGCCTGCCGGACGCTCCCGGCGTGCAGCGGTACCAGCCATTGGCATGCAACGGATGGGGATGCGCAGGTGGGCTGGAATGCGGCGCAGTGCATGCAAATCTGTGTTCAGTGCCATGCCGCAGAGACTAGGACCCTGCTGAAGAGGAAGCAGGGACCGCAACATCAGCTCTGCCTTTGAAGCGGCAGGCGACGCCGAGGCGCTGCGCCTGTGGGAAGCAGGCGCCGCGCCGGCGCGAATGCAGCATGTGCTGGGGTGCCGCGGCCGCGTTTTTGCCGTGCGGCAGGACATGCAGCTGTACGCGCGCAGTATGACGCAACAGGGGCGGGGGGCAGGTGATCGCGTCCCACAGGCAGCAAGCATGCTGCCTTGCATGTCGAACGCGGGCCAGACATTCAACCGCATAATGGCGGAACATCCAGCGTCGCCGCGTGCGTTTGAAGCGGCGCCACCCAGCGGAAGCGGGCAAAATCGAGTGGCGGGGATAGGCCGAGCCACCTGCGATGATCAGCGCCGGACGATGCTCTTTCGCCAGCGATTCGACCTGATCAAAATCGACCAGATGATCGTCGGCGCGCACACCATATTGCACGGCGTTGAACCATTTGCCCGACATCGCGGGCGGCGCGCCGTGGGTCAGGTGACCGCCGGCGTCGACTCATGCCGGACGCGGCGCCGTTGCATTGTTCGGAGGTTGTGCGACGTGCCGGCCGCCGCGGCATACGAGCGAGGAGCGACGTCATCCCTCGCGAATCGGGCGAGGCAGGCACGGGTCGCGATCGGTGCATCGGCAACGAGGGCATCGCGCACCGCAACGCTGCAGCAGATTCGTGTCGAGCAAGATCTGTCGGGCGACCCGCAGACCAGCTACAACCGCGTCCTGTCAAATTAGCAACCAACTCAAGAGCAATCCGCACGTTAAAATGTCGGCCGCAAGCACCACGATCAGGTCTGGGCCAAATCAATCCATCGGCTGGCTGCAAACTGCGCCTGCCAAGCGCACCAGCCACGTATCCGCCCGCCGACCTTGACAAGCAGCTGAAGAGCTGCCGCTATCATGATAGGAAAATCTGCTATTGAAGTTTCCAGGGTCTTTTTTCCTTAGGTGGTCGCTGGTGTTTGCCGCTCTGATTTCTTCGGCCTCAAGGTTGAAAAACTTCAACGACGACATCTTAGGGCCTTCTCCTTTCAATCCTTATTATGTCGCTGACGAGTTAGCCGGATATTGATATGCGGCGGCGTACGTGAGCGCCGTCAAGTCCCCGTGCGGTGCAGGGCTGCACGGATAACGAGGCATCGGGGCTAGGATTAAAAGCGACATCATCTGACGGTCCGGATTCAACACCATCCGCCCCCAGCATGCGGTCAGTGCGTGCCAGAGGCTCGCGGTGCCGCCGCTGCAACGGGTGGCGCAACGTCGCTCGGCACGAATGCTCATTGCCGGCGACCAGCAGCCAAGCGATTTCCGCTCGCCCTCGAATCCTGTGATGAGGATATTCAGTGTGTATGTGCTGCTGCAGCGCGGGCGCTGCGTTGTGGGTTTTGCAACAACTGGGTTTCGGCGTGCGTCGGTGGGTGACAGCAGTGCGTGCGCTTGTGACGCGGTCTAGCAAATGGGAACGGCGAGAAGCTCGTGCGTCAGATCCGGAAGGTCGTCGAAGTACTAGCCGTGTTTGGGTATCTAAGCGACGAAATCGTATATAATGAAATCGCGCTCTTTAAAATAGCCACCCCGTTGGGTTCCAAGGCACTAGATATCGAAACCATCAACAAGGTACACAAAGCGTGGGTCGTTTACTGGCATCGCGGTGAGCAGGTGGGTGCGCGTGCACTGCCTCATGGGCGTTGACTGGCGGGGTATGGACGATGGCTGTTGGATTTGCCTGGCTGGCCCAACGGGTGGTTGCGTGCACTTGGGGTTGTTTTCATGTTGTTTTCGCTGCATCGAAGCGCGGGCATCAAACAGCAGAGAGGCGATCGGGCCCCCTTGAGGTGACAAACGACCCGACCCGCGCCATCAGCGCGCTAGCGCTGCGCGTGCTGGCGCGCCTCGTGCATCCCGCTGAGGGGCATCGTGCGCGCGCCTGCTCCGCGCTATCGCCGCCTGCAGGCCTGAGGCTGCACGAGCCGAGCTGAAGCTGTCGCTGTTGTCGAGCATCAACTGAGCAGGGCAGTCCGCGAGCAGGAAGATGGCGTAGAGGTTTTCGCGATGGTGATCGTGCCCACCTCGATGCTCTGCGGCGGAGTGCGTCGGGCATGGGACCAGACGGTTACGGTGACCGTGTCAACGGCATGGATCGTCCCGCTTCCCGAGAGGCACAAAGTGCCAGACCCTAGAGAGCACAGGGGCTCGCCCATGGTAGCGTCCAGGGAGCTTGAGCAGCTGTACTGTGCTTGCGGCTGCCCCCGATCTGTTGCTGCTGCAAAAAAGGTGAGGTGTCAGCCCCCTGCGCGCTCCAGCGCTGCCAGTCCGCGGCGTGCTGGGCGGACGCCTGCTGCTGCAGAAGCTGCGCCTGCTGCAGCAGCTCCGCGGCTGCTGCGACGCGCGCGCCCGCCTCACCTGACCGCGCTGGCCGGCGCCGCCTTGCGCAGCTTGCTGCGCGGCGCTCAGGGCGGCGGCGGCTGCGGTCAGAGCGGCCTGCGCGGCCGCAGCGGCGGCGGCGCGGCCGGGCTGAGCCTGCTGCAGAAACGGCTGCTGCACCTGCTGCACCCGCTGCACCTGCTGCACCTGCTGCACCTGCTGCATCTGCTGCATCTGCTGCACCTGCTGCATCTGCTGCGTGTGCTGCGGCGGCACTATGCGGCATCGTGCACAGCGGCGGCGCCTGGCCAATGAACGTGCCCGAACCAGTTTGCTCGACCACGCGCGGCAGATATTCGTCGGGGCTGATCTGGCTTTCGACGCAGTGGCGCGCGAACTCTCGATGTCTTCTGCGACCGCACCCAGCTTCTCACCACCGAACTGGCGCGCTGACCCGGGACGTCGCACGAGGCAGATCCGTGTGCGGGCGTCGCGGGCGCGCTCTGCCGCTGCGGCACCGCACCTGTTCCCTGAGTCTCCTGCGGCGCCGCGCCATGTGCTCGCGTCGACGCGGCAAGCCTCGCCCCGCTTCGTCGGCGCCTCGTCGGCGTGCCTTTGCGCTTGGTGAGCTGCGCGGCAGATAGCAGGCTGATGTAATTGTCCGGATCGCCGTGCACCGGGGTGGAATAGAGCATCGCGAATCGAAATCAACGTTTGACAGGGGTAACATTCGGCCGCGCGCAGCGCAGCCGAAACGGCGTCTTACCCCTCCAAATGCCCGCTTCGTGGCGGTTGGCGCGCTTGGCATTAACCATGATGCAAAGCGTGCTGCCGCAGCTCGATCTGGTTGCAGAGGGGCTCGCGTTGACGGCCACCGCTGCGGCGCTGAGGCCCACCCGCATTGTTCCATGCCGGTTGCAGGGTCCCAGCCGGTGAGGGAGCGGCGGGCCGCCGCACATTAGCCGGCACATCAGCGACCACATATCACGGTGTAGCATCCGCAGAGGTATTGAGAGTTGCACATTAGGTCGGACGAATCCGGGCCGGCAGACCTGCCTGGAACGGGTACGGCCAATGCCGTAGATGCTTTGAAGCCCGACCCAGACATGCTTCTGGGCAGGCAAATTGACACCTGCAATACGCGCCATGCGCGGATCTCCAACTGGTTGGTCGGCCGGAACGGGTAATTCCGGCGGAGTGAACAAGAAATTGTAACAGGGTCTCGTTTGGCTTGGAAGCCAAGGGCGCTCCACTGTTCAATAATCACTCAATCGTACAGCGTAGCTGATTGAAGGCAATTTTGAATGAACCTAACAGGACAACACCACGGTGGCCAAGCTGGTGTTCCTTAGTTCCTGCGCCTTCGTTGGGTGATTGGCACGTGTTTTCTTTCGAGTATCGTTGATTAGGGTTGATTCAGCAATTGCGCATTGAATTGCTGGACAGAGACACGGAACGTCAATGCCCAAGTTTCGTTTCAATGAAGGGGTGAAAGTGGGCAGGCAAGCAATCGCGGAAACGAGTTAGCCTATGTTGAAGTAGCGAGGACGATGCTCGCAGTAAGCCGCAGAAGCAATTATTACGACTATTTCGCAAATTGACCGTATTGAGAACTGTGGTAGTTGTGACAACTGCTGCAACCCTAAGGACGATGTAAAAGACAGTGTAAAGATCGTACTGGATACCGTAAATCACTGGAGACGTTTGGAATTGATTATGTAAGTTGTCAGGGACAGTACTAAAAGCAGCACATAGTCAGATTGTTTTGCAGTCCTGTCTCATGGTGCGGCGTGTGAGCACTGTCGGGTGGGGTCATGGGACCGCTGCGCACCGCGCTGTTGAATTGGCAGCATTTGTTGGCGTTGCATGATCACAGCTTTCAGCTGCTGCACTTCCACCTGCTGCAAGTCTGCTACACCCGGTGAATCGCCGGTATGCCGATCGGGCAATTGATCTATTTCCCGGTAGAAGGTGAAGTGGAAAACCTGTACAACAAAAGAGATTGCCAAATATACCGAGCGCACTATTCGCCCGGTAGAAAGCATGATGTGGAAAAACAAGTTTTAGTATTAAACCATATTTATGATTATAGGAATAATAGGTAGTGGTGCAATGGGGATGGCATTGGCAAGGGGAGGCCAGGCAACAGGTGACACAAAGTAGTGGTACTAGATAACGCGCTGCTGTCTCAATCGGCAATCTCACTTGATTGGGATTCTTCAAGCGATTGCCCACGCTCGGCAGGCCGGGCTATCGATCACATCCACGCGTGAGTAATTGTGCTGTGATGTTGACACACCCTTGCTCGCCCTTCGCAGATCGCAGCAGCACGCGTTAGATGTGGGCATCATTTATTCGTCAAGATCTTGACGCTTAGGATGCTCCAACAGATTGAGCAGTAAACCGTTGACGTGTCACATACACCCTGTGACTGGGGCATCGGCACTGTGCACCCTGCGCGCCGTTTGCTCGACGCAGCATGAGCCAGGGACTGCGCGTCGAGTGTGGCAACATTTTGGTTCGGCGATTAATATTCTGTTTCATCTACGAATATATACCGTACAATTTAAGCGTTTCTCGACAAAAGTACCACAAATCACGGCTCTGCGTGCCCGTGCATTCACCGCCTGGGCAAGGCGGTCTGGTGCCTTCCCACGTGCTACCCTAGTGAGATCGGCGCCATGAACAACATCCGCGTCCGCGGGTTTGGTTTCGATCTCGCAGCGGAAGATTTGGCGACGGAGGAACTGGCATTTTCTCAAGCCTTACAAAGCTTAATTCCAAAGCGCCGCTTCAGACTCTGTGAACGCTCGTCGAAACGGTTTCGTCGAGAAGAGCGTAAGGGCGTACTCCCAATGAAGAAGCCAGGCGTGGGCTGGGGCCTGGGGTCTCCTGAATCAGACGGAGCTCCAAGCCGTTCAGCAGACACTGCTTAAAGTGAGTATAACTAGACAGTGCGGTACAGCGGCGTGGCCGGCAGCACTCACATGGCTGAGGCGGTCTCGGGCGCCTGATGCGTCTGGGTGTGAAGTACGGCATGCATTTTGAATGCTGGCTGAACGCCTGGTCTTTAAGCAAGGAGCACCCCCTCACTTGTTGAGATCGGTGATTTCCAGCTCACCGCGTGGCGACGGCTGCAGACCGGCAGCGAAGTCACTGGCGCACCGCTCGAAAAACCTGCAGGCCGGTCACTGCAAGTTCGAACGCGGCTGGATCGGCTTCTCCTCAAGGCCCACGCACGGCCGTGTCGCATCGAAGTTCCCAGCCCACAGCTCGGGTACACGTTGCACCGAGGAGGCCGGAGGAAGAGGGCGGCGCGCCGTCAGTACGCGCGGCAGCTTTGTGCAACATCGCTGGACGCGGCACGCATAGGCGCACTGGCAGCTGCGCGCGATTCCTCGTGCTGATCCTAGCCTCCCCTTTGTGCTGTCTTGCTGCCGCATGCAGCTTGACGGTGCTGTCTGCGGACCATGCGCACTTCATGACGGTCGGCGCCGTCGGCAACTGCTCGGCAGTGTGTCGCTGTCAGTCATTGCGCATCGCCGGCTGATGCAGCAACCTCAAGCCAGCGAAGGGTACGAGGAATTATGCACATGGTCGGTGCCGAGTTGCGCGCTGAAGCGGCGCGGCGGGATCGCCAGCTGGCGCGCGCCCGGGGCCGGCGGCGTCGCTCAGCGGGCGCTCCTCCGCCGGAGGACGGCGGCCGCCGGAATAGCGAGGCTCAGGGCGAACCATGGCGTGGCATCAGGGGCGCGCTGATCGCAGAGCGCGTCGAGATCGGCCAATGAAAATTCCCATTCCGGATGACCGGAAAGCATGTGGGTATAGCCGCGCGCGGCCCGCGGCCCGCGTCCCAACTGGCTAACCAGCGGCCACAGAGGTAGAGGCCGGGTCCGGTTCCCGCGCGTGCAGAAGCATCGCGGCGCGCGGCGCGCCAAGGGGCGCTATTATGGCCCCTTCGCGAGTGCGGGGTCGGTGAACCAGACGCTCAACGCGCTGCAAAAGACCTTCCTGCTGCGCAGCTGCACCGACAGCTTCTTTTCCAACCGGTCGCGGCCGTGCTTGCTGTACCAGATCAAGCGGTGCAGCGCGCCGTGCGTCGACCGCATCCATGGAGGATTATGCCGCCCCTCGCTCGCCGCATGGCCCAGGCGCCGCCGCGCGCCCATGCGGGGCCCGCATGCACCGACGGCGCAGCGCCATGCGCCTCCCATGCAGGGTGCCATCTTCCAGACGTATCTGGCGCTTGTGGGCGCCACCGTGTCTGCCGTGGCGAAGGATGCGGCGCTGCAGCACTACCTGGCGTTGTCGCGGGAGCTCCAGGTGCGGCTGATGCTCGGAGCGCCGGCCTCGTCGTGCCCTACGCGGCGTTGCAGCCTGGCCCCGCGCGCGCGGCACTTCCTGGCCCCACTTCCTGTTGACGGCTTCGGGCGCACCCCGCGCCGGCCCTGCCTGGCACGGGCACGGCAGCTGAATGGCGAGGTGCAAGGCCTGGTACCCGGCGCCATCTTAAGGAAGGCAGGCCAACAGTGGTGAACGGGCAGTATACGAGCCGCCAGTCGGCCGCCGGGGTAGGGAGTGAAGTTCCACCCGCGCGGTCGGGATGTCCCCTTGTCAGAGCCGCATCCGACCAACCCCTGCGCCCGAGCGCCTGCACCCCCAGTCCGCACAGTCCCAGACGCCGCCCGCACTCGGCGCTGCAGTGGAGCCGCGCATGCTCAAGGGGCGACGAACAGACGCGGGCGGCGGCGACGGGGGCGCACCTGCGGCTACGGCTGGCGCTGGTCAGCTCCGACGATGAGCGCGGCGTGCTGTTCGACGACCTCACCAGGTGGTTGCCAGTGATGCGCCTCGCGCTCGGCTGCTTGGGCAGCGCCTGCTCACGCGACGGCGGACACCGCACACACACGGCACGGGCGGCGTTTCAACTTCCGGCGTAGATAGGTGCTGACGCATCGTCTTGTCAAAGGGGCCCAGCCATGCATGCAGGACCAGTCTGCCCAAGCCATGAGGCACAACGCCACGCACTTTGCTCAGCGGCGGAAGACGCTGACGCTGGCGCCGCGACACATGCACGCATGCGCGCAGGCTGCGACGGTGCGCGGCCACCGGCGGCCTGCGGCGACGAACAGCTTTAGCGGCAGCTTCACGCTGGTGCGCGCATCCAGGCGGCCGGCAGTCTGCAGCGCACAAACAGCCCCATGCGCAGCACAACTGGGATCGCGTCACCAACAAGAAGCAGGTGCGCCGAGGGTGGGTGGAGGGGCCTGCGTACCGAACGCGCAGCGGCAGTCAGCACGCCACCTTGCAGCACAATAGGCGCTCAACCTTTCGACAGCAGCTGTGATGCAAGCCTTGCGGACAGCAGTCCAAGGGGCATCCATTTGCCAGGCCTAGAACCAGCGCGCAGAGCCTCGTTCGGCTTCCATTTTGCTGTCAAAGCCTTGGCGTGGCAGGAGCGGAGTCGGGGAGGACTCCGCTCAGAGCCCATGCCATTGGGCATCTGCTACCCCGCCTCAACCGGCTCGCCGCCCTCATACCTGTCGCGATCTGGGTTTGAATTAGCGCGCCGCCAGGTGCAGATGCCCGAAATCGCCAAGCTGCACAACCAGCTGGGCGCCACCATGATCTATGTGACCCACGACCAGGTCGAGGCCATGACCCACCGAGCGTGCTGCTGCTGCCGTGCCGCGAGCGGGCATCGGACAACAGGGGAGCCTCGACTCCTCAGCGACTTGCAGGTGCGGGGGAGCTTGGGGCCGGGAGTGGCTGGTGATGCGGCTGGGTGGCTCCTGCTGCTGGCCGAGGTTCTTAATGCACGTACCTGGCCGCCGTGGCGCAGGCGACTGCATCCACAAGATACACACGTGTGCACGTCTGTGCGCGCTCTCGCGCTCAACACACATGCACACGAGGGCGCGCACACACACACCCACACACACTCTCTCTCCTTGTGTCCCTCTCTATTTTCTTTTCTCTCTTTCCCTTCGTCCATTCCCGTGCAAGGAACTCCTCGATCGCGCCACGCACCTTCACCCAGAGCGAGGTTCACTCACAGCGACACCCAGCTCCAGGCAGCGCCGATCTGATGGTCGCACGTAGTCCGATGTATCTCGGAGACTTGACGGCCATTCGGGGTCGGCGAGGCGGATGCAAGGAGCTAGCCGAGCCCGGTGCCCGCGGCGGCGGCAACAGCCGGGGCGCTCGTCAGCCCCCGCGCGGGCGCCGGCCGCCGTCTGCCCGTTGGCGTGGCTCAGTGCGACGCGGCGGGTGGCTGGCCTGCCCTTCGTTTCTTCATCGTGCCGAGCAGGCGCCGCGACGGGCCTTGGATGCATCACTTTATCGCCTGTCCGGCGCACAGGACGTACTGGCGCTGACAGCGGATGCGATCTGTCGCCAGACGCGCTCGACGCTCTGGCCATGCTGCGGATGGAGCGGCCGCGTCGCCGCGCGGGGCGCCAACCCCTCCACGCAAGGACTCTTTGGCGCGGCGGCTGGTGCGCTTCTCTTCCAGGGTGTGGGCCTGCGCCACTGCTTGGTGCCTCGCGCTCCTGGCTGCTTGCTCAACACTCCTGAGCCGAGGAGCGCGGGCCTCCCCTTGACCACCCCGGGCGACCGTCCGATCGCTTGCGCCTGCCCCGAACGCAGGCGCCTCAACAGCAGTGGCGGCAGGACGCCCCGGGTCAGCGGCGGGGCCTCCGCGCCCGCCGCCCGCGGCGGCGGGAGCGGCTTCTCCACAGGCCCTGGGCGCGACTGCGTCGGCGGCGGCGGCGGCGCCACCGCGGATGCCTACGAGCTGGGCAGCCAGTCAGCACCACGGGCGGCAGCGTGGTATCTGCCGGCTGCGGCAGCTTCTCAGGTGATCCGCGCACGCGTGCATGAGCTTGGCGGGCTGCCTTTGGGTGCAGCGACGGAAGCGCGGCCTCCCAACTGAGCGTGCCCGGCGGCCGTCTCCGACGGACCATGCCACGCTGCTTATGTCCGATTCCGCCTTCAGCTCGCTTTTTGAGGTCTTGCTGCGTTGTCCGCCTCCCGCCCTCCCCTTGCTGTCGCCGCGAGCGCCGGCAAACACTGCAGGGCGGAGCTTTGTCGCGCGCCAGGGCGCCAGCGGCACGGGCGCGCGGTGATGGCGTATGAGGTGCTGAACCAGCGGCGGAACCGATAGGCGGCCGCGCCGTTCATCAGAGGTGGGTGTGTGCGGTGCTGTTGTAGCATGCCTTGTGTTGTGCGTGTGTGTGTGCAAGCGTGTGTTGTGAGTGTGTGTGTGGTGGGTGCGTGGGCGTGCGTGTTTTCTGTCGCACTTCAAGATCGGTTAGGCTTTTGGCCATCGACGGTTTACCGCGGTTTGTTGACAGAGCTGTCAATAACTGAAAGCTTGCGCGCTCCGGCAGGGGGAGCGTTGCATCTTGGCCAGTACCGTTCTGCCATCCGTCGACCGCGGACAGGAAGCCGGGCTCCGTCCGCGGACCGTCGCCGCTTATGCCGCCACCGCCGGCCCGGCGGATGATCCACTCGCAGAACGTCCCCAGCTGGCACATAACCCTGAATCCTAAACTCTTGAACAGGGGGGAGACCTCGGGACCTCCAGCTCACCGCCCAGATCGGCGAGGGCGGCTTTGCGCGCGTGTACAGCGGCCTGTGGCGCGGCCATGTCGACGCCGTCAGGGTCGGTCAGGGGGCCCCGGCATCGAACGCGCTTGATGTTGAACGCGCACGAGTACCATCCTTTCGCGCAGCCATCCGAAATCCTGGAACTGCGCGCGGCCGGGGGGTCGCGCGCGAACGGCCGCGTGGGGGCCTGCTGGCTGTCAACCTCGTTCGGCTGGCTTCTGCCAAGTCCGCTTGCAACCCCAAAACAGCAAACCGCTCCCACGACGGGCAGACCCGGCCCGCGTGAGAACTCCCGCCGCTGACCGACGCTGCGACGCGCCTCTGCCGGCTTCCGTGCCTCACCGACATGCGCGTGCGCGACGTCATCGCGTCGTGCGTGCGGCACCCGAGCGAGGCGGCGCGCGCCGAGCTCGAAGCGTGCCTACGGCGGGTGCGTCCAACAGCTGCGGCGCGGAGCAGGACGCAAACTGCCATATCGAGGTGCGTGTGCACGCGCCGGCCGCGCCGCAATTGGCGCAACGTTGGGGGCGGCCATGGCGGGCGGGCCGATTGGCGCCCGCTGCCACCGTTCGCGGTCGCCTCGGCACGGCGGCAGGAGCTTTCCTGCCGCCGATGTGCGATGGCCGCGATGGCCGACGCGGGCCCGCGCTAATTGGAAGACCGCGGTGCGCGAACTGCTATGGTTCCTGACCGGCAACACGAACATCGCCCCTCATCCCCCCGACCCCAGGTGTCAAATCTGGACCGACTGGCCCTCGACAAATGCCATCCGCTACAACGCGTTCCGCGTGTCGCCCGCCGCCGATTTCATGAACTCGTTGCCGGCGACCTCACAGCGGCCAAACAAACAACAACCTCGCATCCACGCCCCCCCGCAGCCCCGCAGCTGCACGGCACGCCGAGGCGCCAGTAGTCGCCGGAAGCGGCACAGCCCCGGGCCGGCGCGCGGCGGATGGCAGGGAGGCGCGAGACCGCGAGCGGGAGAGCGGAAGGCGCAGGAGGCGCTGAGGGTGAACCTCACGACGCTGCTGCTGACGCTGCTGGAGGTGGCTGGCGGCATGGCCTACCTCCACCGCATGGGACTGGTGCACTGCGACCTCAAGCCTGCCAACGTGCTGCTGAAGAGCTCGAGCGTGGACAGGCGGGGGTTCACGGCAAAGTCTCCGATTTTGGGCTGTCGAGGTGCGGGATCTAGATCTGCCCCGCCCGCCTCGTGGCGCTCAGGGTTCTTGGGCCGGGCGCCGCCGGCGCGGGTGGCGCATGGTGCGCGTCGCCAGCGGTGCTAGCAGCGGGTCTGAGTGGATGGATGAAGGCGGCGACGGTCGAATCCGCGGGGCCGACAATCGTGCTGCGCGGCGTCACGATCTACGAACGCACCGGCGGGGTGCTGTCGTCGATGCTGAAAGCCGACAGCGCGCGCGCGCGCCCCGCCCCCTTCGGACTTGCCGCGCAGCGTGGAGGCGCCGACTCGTGCGCCACGTTCCCTTTCAACAGCTGCGGCACGGCCGCGTACGTCGCACCAGAGGCCCTCGTCTCGAGCAACAAGGTCGACCGGCTCGGGCAACGCGTGGCGATTGACGCGCAGGTACGGCGCATCCTAATTTCCGCGATTGCATCTATGCGGCAAGCGGCGCCTGCATGGAAGGGTCGGTGGCCAGGCATGGCAGGGGCAAAGAGCAAGTGACGGCGAAGCGTACCATCCCGTTCATCGTTGCGACCATCTTCATGGACGCGGTCGGTTTCGGCATCATCATGCCGGTGCTGCCGCAACTGGTGATGGAGGTCGGCGAGATGCAGAACAGCAGGCGAGCGCCGCGATCGAGGTCGGCGCGTGGATCGGCCTTGTCATGGCGGGCCGCGCCGCACGCGCGCACACAGAGACACACACACACACACACACACACACACAACACACACACACCCAGGGATGCACACCCACAAATACCAGTCAATGTGGGAGCTCAGTTTGTCAGGCAGCGCCCGTCTGGCAACATGCAGCCAGCAGAAGGTGGTGGAGGAGGTGGTGCTGCGAGGGCTGCGGCCCAGCTTCCCAGCCGGCACCCCGCCTGCCTTTGAGGCGCTCGCGTCCTCCTGTTGGTCCGCGACCCCCAGCCAGCGGCCGCCCTTCCCCCAGGTCACCGCCGCGCTGCACTCGATGCTGTCCGCCGCGGAGGAGGCGGCGGCCGAGGCGGCTACCATCTGGACTACGATGAGCTGCAACCTCGTGGTGCACGACTGGAGCCTGTGCACGTGCTTCGGCGCGGGCTCCCTGCCCGGCGCCGGCTCGCTCGGGCTGCCGCCGGCGCCGGCGTCGGCACCGTCCGCGCGCGCGGGCGGGCGGCAGCGGCTGAGCCTGGACGGGCGCCCCGCGGCCGCGGCGGGCGGCGGGTG